>PVIC010036462.1:0-18567 GCA_004025085.1 Thryonomys swinderianus
AATCCTCCTGTCTCTGCCTCCCGAGTGCTGGTATTACAGGCGTGAGCCACCATACCTGGCACTGTGGTATGTGGTATTGATTGCTGGTGGGTGTGAGTCACCACGCCCAATATTGTATGTGGTTACCGGGATCGAATTCAGGACCTTGTACTTGCGAGGCAGTCACCGGAACCACTGAGCTAAATCTCTGGCCCAATACTCCATTTTATTAAAAAAACAAAAACCAAAAACACATCTTTATCCAGTCTAAAGTTAATGGGCATTTGGGTTGTTTCCAAGATTTAGTTATCACAAACTGAGCTGCTATAAAGATGGGTGCACATATGTCACTGAATATGAATCTTGTAATTCTTTTGTGTATATCTCCAGAAGGGAAATAGCAGGATCAAATGGGACCTCTAATCCTAGTTTTTTGAGGAATCTCCACACTGATCTCCGTAATGGTTCTACTAATCTACATTCCCACCAACAGTGGAGAAGGGTTCCTTTTTCTCCACAACCTCATCGCATTTGTTGCTGGCTAATTTCGAGACAGTAGTCATTCTTTGTGGAGTGAGATGAAATCTCAGAATTGATTGTATCTGCATCTCTTGAATGGCCAGTGATGTTGAGCATTTCTTCATGTGCTTCTTAGCTGCTTTTACTTCTTCCTCTGGAAAGTGTCTGTTCATTTCAGATGCCCATTTTTGAACTGGGTCTTTAAATTTGGGGGGACTGATTTTTTTTTTAAGCTCTTTATATATTCTAGATAGTAGCCCTTTGTCTGAGGAATTACAGGTAAAGATTTTTTTTCCCATATTGTTGGTTGTCTTTTTGCCCTGCTGATGGATTCTTTTGCTGTGCAGAAGCTTTTTAATAGAAAGAGATCCCATTTGTTGATTTCTTCTGATAGTTCTTATGCTATAGAGGTTTTGTTCATAAAGTTTTTCCCTAAGCCAATGTCTCCAAGAGTTTTACCTAACCTGTTTTGCAGCAGGTTTAGTGTCTTGGTTTTAATACTTAGGTCTTTCATCCACTTTGATTTTAGTTTAGTACATTCTAGGTTGGAAGTTGTTTTCCAACAATGTTTGAAATACTTCCTTCCAGGATCTCATTGCTTTGAGCATTTGTGTTGAAAAGTCTGCTATGATCCTGATGGGCTTCCCTTTGTAGGTGTTTCTTTTCTTTTCCCTAGTTGCTTTCAGTATTTCATTCTTTTGTTGGATATCTGGGACCTTGATAATTATATGCCTGGGTGTAGTTTTTTTTTTTTGAGACAAGGTCTCGCTTTGTAGTTCAGGCTGGCCCTGAGCTCACTATGGTGCCCAGGCAAGCCGCCGCGAACTCAGCAATCCTCCTGTCTCTGCCTCCGGAGTGCTGGGATTACAGGCGTGAGCCACCACGCCCGGCACTGTGGTATGCGGTGTTGATTGTTGGTGGGCGTGAGTCTCCACACCCAGCATTATATGTGGTTACCGGGGATCGAACTCAGGACCTTGTGCTTGCGAGGCAGGCCCTGGGTGTAGATTTTTTAATATTACAGGCTTTTGGAGTCCTATATACTTCATTTATCTGTATGTCCAATTCTTTCCCTTTTCCTGTGAAGTTTTCTGCCATTATATCTATAAACAGTTTTTTTGATGTCTTTTGCACTGTCTCCTGCTTCTTTACTGACTCCTATCGGCCTTGTGTTATTCTTTGAGTAATCTAGGAGCTGTTGGATTGATTTCTCACGGTCCCTTGCCATTTTCCATAAGTTATTCCTTTCCTGTTCATTGGCTATGAGCCTGTCTTCTGGGTCTGAAATTCAGTTTTCAGCTTCATTCATCCTACTTTGCAAACTTTCATTCTTATTTTTGATCACCTGGACCCTCTGCTTGAAGCTCTTTATAATTTTCCATTGCTTTGTTATCTGAGTTTCTGTGATATTCCTGATCTCTTCTTTAATGAAGTCCTTCACTGTGGACAGCATCTCTGTCTTCATCTCAGGGATCAGTTCTGATTTCCATTGTAGTAGATCTTCTTTTGTTACCAGTTCAGAGAGTCCTGGAGATTGAGCTTCATTTTGCTCCATTTCCCTTTTCTCTGAATTCCCCTGAGGTGGTGATCTTTGTGGCTGGGTTCTTGAATTTTTTCTCACATCTGTTGTGCTGGAGAACACTGTAAATCACTGCACAACCTAAGTGGCGCTTACCCAGACTCGTGCAAACAGGAGTGGAGCTCCCATGAGGCTTCTTGCCTAAGTCCAGTGGCAGGTAGGCTAGAATTGCCTGGGGTGGTTGGATGTCTCACAGGGCAGCTGGCCTGGGTCCGGTGGCAGGCAGGCTGCTTGCAGGCGGTAGAAGTCACCGTGCGGCCTCTGCAGCGCTTACCCAGACTCACCAAGGGGGAGTGGAGCTCCCATGTTGGGTCTAGCCTGGATCCAGGGGCAGGCTGGCTGCTTGCAGGCAGCTGAAGTCACTGCACAGCCTCTGCGAGGTTTACCCAGACCCGCCTGGGGTGGATGGAGGTCCCTGGGTCAGCTGGCCTGGGTCTGGTGGTGGGTGGGCTGCTTGCAGGCAGTGGAAGTCCTGTATTATCTTGACATATGCTCTGTTTCACCTCATCCTTCCCCATGTCTTTGCTTAATTTCTCATCTGCCCCTGGAGGATAACAATCTCATGTCCCTGGTTGCTCTTCAGGCCTCACACCTCTTGTGTGGACAGTGCTCTTGTCTGTCAGCCACTCTTTCTGGATGGCCTCTGCTCAGCGATTGTTCCCACCCTCATTCCAGGGATATCCTGCCACCGTCTACCCTATCTCCTCAGCATAAAGCTGCAGCAGGTTCCCTGGCCCTGAAATCTTGACCTTGACCTTACTTCTGCCTTCCACTGGGCCCAAGCCTCATTCCCTCTCTCTGGGGTGACCAAACTGAAATCTACACTGGGGTCCCTTATTCTCTCGTGGGTGCTCTGAACCATTCTCTAGCCCAAAGCTGGAGTAGTTTTGAAAGCTCAAAACTGATGGTGCCTTAGTGTCAGTGTGACGTTTGTAATGGAGATGAGCTGAGTTCCTTGCATTTAGGCATTTTCCATGGTTTTGCCCTTTGCCTGGGACACTTCTTGCCTGGTGTCACCTGGCTGATATCTACCTATGCATCAAGCTTCTTTTAAATGTCACCTCCCGGGGAAGCCTTCCTAGCTCCCGTACTCAGGTGCCTCAGCTCATATGACCACAGCCCTGCTTCCTCTTTGATACATTGCACTCCTGCCATGAAATAGCCATGTTGACTGTGAGCTCCACATGAACTGTGGCCACTGACCCCAGTGTGTTAGCTTCCCTGGGTTAAGAAATGTAAAGCACACCCCTAGCTGTAGCTGGTGGCTCACAGAGTGTGGCCCTGTGTGTGGTGTGTGGTCCCTGAGCCTCCTTCTCAGGCTCTGCTCCCTGCTCCACTTCTGGGCCACTACGAACTGAATGGCTCTGCTCTGCTGTGGCCTCCTGCCTGGTGTTCCTGCCTCGGAGCTGCCAGCCATGGACTGAATCTCCTGAAAATACGAACTAAATTAGACCTTTTCTCCTCTGTGTTCAGGTGTCAGGTCTCAGCAGTGAAGGGGCTGCCTTTCAGGAGCAGAATCGAGGCTGACTTGAATAGCATGCTGCTCAGTCCAGGGACAGCACAGGGTAAACATTTAGAAAGTGAGTAGGCATATGGAGCTGGAGCTGGGCCTGTATACGTGTTCATACTGTAAGCTCCGGATGCTTGTGCTGTTGGGTGTTGCTTCCTCTCGGGTCTCTGGCACCCCTAGGAATCCCTGCCTGAAGTCTAAACTCCCTCTGGCAGGTGTGTCAGCTCCAGGGGGGCACCTTGCCAGGCCAGTTCCTGTCCTGGCTCCTGTCCTCACCTGCCTTAGCTCCTCTTCTGCCATAGAAGCTGGTCACCTGTGCTCATGTCCCCTTCCTACTTTCTGAAGCTGTTACCTGGGCCTCAGAAAGGGGCTTTGGTGGGTGCTGCAGGAGACCTGCTTGTGCTCAGCCTCTCACGCAGGCCTTCAAGGCTCCCTTCAGTCTGGGGTCTGAGGACTCTAATATGATGTCCAGAGTCAGGCTGACTCGGGATATTGACATAACCTCCACTCTGAGCTTTGCTTCCTCATGAGTAACAGGAGGGGTTGGATTAGATCCAATCAACAGCTACTTCCAACTCTGCCATCCAGACTTCAATGCAGAGAGGCAGACAGGCATACTCTGAGTGGCTCCCTCTGTCCGGCAAGCCACCCTCTCCCCACTCCAACCCCACACCCACCTCCAGATTTCTTTAAGAGGGACATTATGTGTAAGACCTTTTTATTAGTCCCATCTTCCAATTTCCGGTGGAATCCAGCTTCTCTCTTGCTCTCTTTCATGTGAGGCCAGAAAAAGGGATTTCAATGCTGATTGTGCCCCCACCCTGGGCACACTGCCCACACTCCCTGCCTGGCGCTCTTCCTGAGAGGTACAGTGCCCACCTCTGCCCGCAGTGCTTAGCTAGGCATCTAGTGTGAAACACCATGAGTGCTAACAAAATGCACTGGCTGTGATTTTCAAATCTCTGCTACAGGCCAGCTGTGCCCTCCAGGCAAAATCAATCTGCATCCAGCTGGAGGAGTCTGGAGACCTGGGACTCGATGTCTCATTGCAGCATGCACAGGGCCCCTTCTCGATCAAGTTGGTTCTGTGAGGCAGGGCAGTGTCTGGCCTCTCACTGAGGCGCAGGCTGCCTTCTTGGGAAAGGTAGGCTGTTCAAAGTGCTCCCTGCAGTGCATCAGACTAAAGTTTTTCTCTTTCCCTTTAGGACAGAGTAGAATAAACTGCGGGATCGTTATCTGGGACCCACTAGAAAGAGGCAGAAGAATGAGGTTTGGGGTCAGCGAAGAGACACTGTTTCTAGAATCTTCTTGAAGGTGGGTGGCCCCCTGGTGAGGTTGCCATGCCCAAGCGGTCCTCTGTATGTTGGGGTGGATTTAAACAAGACAGCCACGAGAGAAGTGCAAATGAAAGCAACACGGAGATTCTCTTTTCCAGAAAGAATACAAAGCAGACATAAGGAAAACAAAATAAAAACAAACGCTAGTGAGGTTTGGGGAGAAAGGAACTCTTCTGCATTGCTGATGGGAATGTAAAATAGTACAATCATTATGGAAATCTGTATGGAGATTCCTCAAAAAATAAAAATAGCAATTCCATTTGATCTAGCTATACCTCTTCTGGATATCTTTTGAAAAAGTCAAACACATCATATTATAGGATCCATGTAGCCCCGTGTTTATAGCAAAACAGCTCATAATAACTAAATCTTTTCTTTTTTTTTTTGAGAAAGCATCCAAGTTTGTAGTTCAGGTGGCTCTCAGCTCACTATGTAGCCCAGGCAAGCCTTAAACTCAGCAATCCTCCCGCCTCTGCCTCCAGGGTGATAATAACTAAATCTTGACACAGCCTATATGTCCATCAACAGATAAACAGATGAAGCTTACGTGGTATCTATACACAGTGGAACACTACTCATCCATGAAGAAGGATACATTTGAGTCATTTGTAGAAAAGTGGATGGACCTTGAGTCCACGATGCTAAGTGAAATAAATCAGACACAGAAGGTTAACTGTCATGTGGCTTCTGTTAGATGAGAAACCCAAGTTATAAATAATTTAAAGAGCAAAGAAAAAGAAAGATGATAGGAAACAGAGAGGCAGACGTTGTGGAGATGGGAAGGGGACTGGAAAGCAGGAGATAAGGGAGAGGGGAAGGAAAGAAGAAATAAAAGAGATGGAGATGATTCCCCGTATGAGTGTATTTAATATGTGTCACAAAATATACTAATACAGCCTTTTAAAATGCGCCTTATAGTGAATACCTTTGTGTAGGTACAGTCCTGCTGGGAGAGGTCGCGCTCAGAGACTCCACATCCTTATTTCCATCATTGCTCAAAGCGCTGTAAAAGGGCTTCTGGTCAGGACATGCACAGCGGTGGCCCACGTTTGTGACAGGGGACTGATTTTTTTTTTGTATTTTTTTGTGAGACTGGGGACTGAACTCGGGCCCTTGTGCTTCCAAGGTAGGTGCAGTACTACTTGACCTAAATCCCTGGTTGGAGGACTGACTTTTATTTGAGTATTTGTGGATGACAAGCCCACCCCGACCTCTTGGAGTCTGGAAGATGAACAAGCTTTAGTCTTGGAAGTGAACCAGAAAGTGAAGCCGTGGCCAGAATCAGGTGCCCTGTCTGAGAAACTTCTTTTTTTTTTTTTTCTTTTTGAGACAGGGTCTCGCTTTGTAGTTCAGGCTGGCCCTGAGCTCACTATGGTGCCCAGGCAAGCTGCCGCGAACTCAGCAATCCTCTTGTCTCTGCCTCCCGAGTGCTGGGATTACAGGCGTGAGCCACCATATCCGGCACTGTGGTATGCGGTGTTGATTGTTGGTGGGCGTGTCTCCACGCCCAGCATTCTATGTGGTTACCGGGGATCGAACTCAGGACCTTGCGCTTGTGAGGCAGGCGCCGGAACCACTGAGCTAGCCCTCCGGCCCTGTCTGAGGAGCTTCTAAGCCGAATCTGGCAAAGGATGAAGTGAATGCTTCGCATCTTTACGGTGGTGTGTTCCCTTTGAAAAAGTACGCGAAAAAGAGAACCAACATGCTCTAGTTTACTTCTCAGCCAGTGCCCCCCCCATACTTCCATCCCCTCTGAGTATCTGCAGGTGACTGAAACTTTCTCTGCCTCAGTTTCCCCACCTTATAATCGAATCCACTTATTAGCTGTTGCCAAAGGGTTTAATGGTTATGAAATGCTGTAAATGAAAGTTACAACCCATAGTGGGGTGTACTCCGCTCATCCCCAAGGCTGGGCACACCGTCGAGAGGTTACTCCGGGGGCATGGGCGTGAGGTCGGCGGGACAGAGGCTCTCTCTCCTGCCGCGGCCTGCTGGGCGCAGTGGGCAGGGTGCACGATACCACCACTGGCCAGTAGGTGGCACACGCCGCACACTGCCGGCCCCGCGGGGCTGCAGTCGGGTATGCCTCAGAGGAAAAGATCTATTTCTAATCCAGCCGGGGCTTGATGGCAATGCTTCATCACAGGCGAGGAGCACGCAATGACTACTGGCATTCGTGTAAACACGCACGCTAAGCAGCAGCTGCCCGCCGGTGGGTGCGGCGGACCGAGGCCGCGCTCCGGAGAGGGCTCCTGAGGACAGCTATATAAGGAAAGCCCTGCGAGCCACCAACCTCTGTGAGTCAGGAAGAGACTGAGAGCCCAGAAGGACGAAGGCAGCGCAGAGGGTTCCGGGCGGCCTAGCTCCTCCTCCTTTCCCTCCTGGCCCTTGGGAGGGGGGCGTCCTCCTTGCAGGGGGCTGCAGGGGGCCGCCTGAGCCCCCAGGGCACCTTCTGGACTGGCCTAGCTATTTTTTTCCTACTTTTTTTTTTGGCCTGGCAAGTTGCCTGAGTTTGTCCTTTCTCTGGAGGAAAATTTACTTGAATCTCATTCTACCATTAATAAAATTGGCACCAGATGGACGTGAAGCTGAAGAAGAGACATCGCAGCGAAACAGAAAGCAGTCTCCTCCGCAGTGGGGAGTTCAGTATATGCAGAAGGTTTTTAATGAAAAATTTTAATTGTGGCAAGATACGCATGATATAAAATTTGCTGTCTCCTCTCGGTACTGGCGATTGAACCCAGGGCCTTTGTGCCAAGCCACACCTCCAGCTCTTTTTAATTTTTTAATTTTGGGCCAAGGTCTAGCCAAGTTGCCCAGTTGTCCAGGCTGGGCTGTAACTTGGGAACCTCCTGCCTTCAGCCTCCCACAGTGCGGGCATTACAGGATCAAGGACCTGCCTGGCAAAATTTACCATCTCTACCGCATTTAAGGGTGTAGTTCAGTAAAGTACATTCGTATAGCTGTGTAGCCAAATTCCAGAACTTTCTTCTCTCAAATGGGAACTCTAGACTCATTAAGCAAGTCTCCATTTTCTCTCCTGGCAGCCACTGACAGCCACCTTCTACTTTCTGTCTTTACTACTCCCATGAATGGAATCATATGACCTTTGTCCTTTTGTGACTTAGAGTATCCTCAAGGCTCAGGCCTGTTGCAGCAGGTGGCAGAATTCCTTGTTTTCCAGGTGGAGATATTCTAGCAACAGTGTGATGATTAAGTTTACATGTCAGTTTGACTTGGGTAGGGCTTGCCGGGTCGCAGGTAGAAGGCGCTTTCTGGGCGTGTGTGGGAGGGCGTGTCCGGAAGAGGTCCACCTTCAGCCAGTAGGTGGAGAGAAAGTCTGGCTTTGCCAACACTGTGCAATCTGTTATGGCCCAGATAGAACACGACTGGACAGGGGCAGAAGGCAAAACCTCATTCTCCCCTCTTGAGCGGGGCACCCATCTTCTTCCCTTGGGCAAGGGAACCCTGAGGGTGCAGGCCTTTGAACTTGACACCTCCACTCTAGGCCTTACACTGCCTATTGACTTACCAGGGTTTCCACTGACTCATTGGGAGGTTTCTGGGGGTGTCCCCAGATCACTGCTTTGGAGAGTACATGATTTCTCTCTCTTCTTCTTTCTTTTTGTGGTGCTGGAGATTGTACCAAGGGAGTGCTGAGCTACATTCCCAGCCATGTTTATTTTCTTTTGAGACAGGATCCCAGGCTGGGTTTAAACCTGAAATCCTCCTGCCTCGGCCTCTGGAGTAGCTGGAATTACAGGCGTGCACTACCACACCTGGCATGTGGTTTCTTTTGGACCATGCCTTCCCTAGTCCTGGTCTGTTGGCTCCTGACTCATATCAGTTAGGGCAGGCGATTTAAAATACTGTAGGTGTGGATGGTGAGAAAGGTTGTGAGATACAAAGTTCCTGCTGCGCCACAACTCGGAGTACGGGCTAAATACAGACCCTACCTTGGGAGCTCTGTACCCCTGCCCGGTTCAGTCCTGGTCCTTCCCTTTGTCAGGTGATGTGCTCCAGTTAGTTATCCTGTAACCCCTCAGAGCAGCGCGGAGGGCCAGAGCCCAAGGAGAAGGTTGAGGGGCGAGCTTGCGGGAGGAGGAGCAGAAAGCGGGGTCAGGTCATCTGCCGCAGCCCTGGGAAATGCAGAGGCTGCGTCCTTTCTGCTGAGTCAGGGCGTTAACTACCCACTTCTGTTTTTTTTTTATAAATTTCATGGAGTTTGGCTGCACATGCCCGGCACCTTCCTGTGGCTTTTGAGACTGGGCGTGTGTGGAGCGGTCCATTCCGCAGGGACCAAGGGCTGCCTGCAGCTGGGGAGCCCTGCCGCCCTTTCATGACTTTAATTTGGGGGCTGCTGTGGTATTGTTGGTTTTACTCAGGGTTTTGGCTTGAAGAGAATCTGTGATGATTTCTGTTATTTCACAGAAACCGGTACCCACGCTGGCATGGAGCATGGTAGTGTGCTGCCGTCCACTGTTTGCCCAGCACCTCTCCAGGCCGGCGGGCCAGAGGGCTGTGGAGCCGCGGGCCGACCACTGCGGGCACCTCACACTCTTGCTCAAGAACTTTCCCAGGCTGTGGGCCTGTGTCAGAGCAGCAAAAATAACAACTGGGCCCTTGTTGTTTTTCTCTCAAATAAGGAGAAACATGATTTGTTTTCTAGTGAGGGATAAAGAGGGAAATTTGGTTCCTAAAGTCTGACCAGGCCTTGGAGGGAGGCTGGGTCTCCACTTAGTTTCCCCGGGTGGGGGTGGGGCAGACCTGTCCAGGGACCCTGCATAAAAGGCATAACAGTATTTGCACACTAGAAGTCATCTTTAGACAGCTCAGAGTACCTAGTACAATGTAAAATGCTGAATTATTAGATTTTAGTTTTTATTTGTATTATTTTATTAGTAAATTTTTTTTTTTTTTGTACTGGGGAATCAAACTCATGACCCTGTGCTTGCAAGGTGGGGGCAGAAACCACTGAACTAAATCCCTAGCCATATGTTAGTAATTTTTTTCCCTTTAATGTTTTCCATCAGAGGCTCCCTGAATCTGGTAGCTGGAACCCACAGAGACAGTGAGTTGCCTGTTTTGCGGCTTTGAAGGTCCTCCTGAGGCAGATGCTCCCAGCTCACCTCTCTTGGAATAATTCCTGTTTTTTTCTGGTGAATTTCTGAAGATCACTTAGAGGTCACACAGTAAATTTAGGTAGTTGTATATAGTCAGGTAACCGCCATGACAACTGAGTAAAGCCTCTATCAAAACCTTAAAGTTCTCTTGGACCTCTTTGTAGTCATGACCCTCCCCTTGGTCCCAACATCCGGCATGATTTTTTTCTAGCCCTAGAGTTTTAGCTTTTGTAAAACTGATTGAAGCTAGGAGGGTCAGTGTACACCTGTAATCCTAGCATTCAGGAGGCTGAGACAGGAGGATCACTGAGTTTGAGGCCAGCCTAGGTTTGGAATACCTAGTGAGACCCTGTCAAAAAAAAAAAAAAAAGATTGATACATAAAGTCAAATAATGTATATATTTTTCATGCTTTTTTTTTTTTTTTTTTTGAGACAGGGTCTTGCTTTGTGTTCAGGCTGGCTCTGAGCTCACTATGTAGTCCAGGCAAGCCTCGAACTCAGCAATCCTCCTGCCTCTGCCTCCCGAGTGCCGGGATTACAGGCATGAGCCACCACACCTAGCATGCATTTTTTTGTGTGTGTGTGGCATCTATTATTTAGCATCATACTTCTGGGACTCACTTTGGGTATCAGTGATGAAACCTTCTTACTGAGGAATGAGTTTGGATCCTGGAAATGTAACACATTTTAGGTTTTCATTCACCACTTGGTGGATATTTGAACTGGTTTCAGGTTTGGATAATTATGAATAAAGCTCTATTAAATCTATGAACCAGTCTTTGCATGGTATTCTGTTTTCGTTTTTCTTGGTGAGATACCCGGGAGTGGGCTGGCTGGGCCATAGGATAGATACAGGATTAACCTGTCTAGGATGCTGGAAACTGTCTTTCCAGGTGGCTGTACTGTTTTGTATGCAAAATGGATACTTTCAGTCCTGGGTATAGAACCAGCCTTCCTGAAATCCATGGCTCTCTATCAGTGCAATAATTTAGAGAGCTTCTCAGTGAGTCCTACAGGCATTTAAGTTCCTTGGCGCTGGGCAAAGTCTGATAACATGTTTATGGATGTGGTGACTTGTTTTGAACTCTGGGGCATGGTAAAAAGGTTCACTTTGTACTCTTCTTTAGAAAAACACGTCTAGGGGCCAGAGGATTAGCTCAGTGGTTCTGGCGCCTGCCTCACAAGCGCAAGGTCCTGAGTTCGATCCTCGGTAACCACATACAATGCTGGGCGTGGTGACTCACGCCCACCAGCCATCAATACCACATACCACAGTGCCAGGCGTGGTGGCTCACGCCTGTAATCTCAGCACTTGGGAGGCAGAGGCAGGAGGATTGCTGAGTTAGAGGCTTGCCTGGGCTACAGTGAGCTCAGGGCCAGCCTGAACTACAAAGCGAGACCCTGTCTCAAAAAACAAACAAACAAACAAACAAACCACGTCTACCTGCCACTATTCCTGTGCGAGTCAACGCTCCTGTGTGTCCTTGGAGTCTGCATGTGTCAGTGTGGCGTGTGCGGCTCCACTGGCGGTTTCAAGTTCATCCATTGTGTTGAGATAATGCCTGAGGGTGAGAGGAGAAAAGATGTCTGCGGCTGTCAAGTCAGTGGGAAATGATTAATCACACAGACATATCATGGAGATGTTCACAGTGAGCCGCACTGCTGTTTCCTGACCTTTATCCCGCATGCGCAGGGGCAGCAGGTCAAGTTTAAATACAAGGTGACAAGTGTCTGAGGCTCAGGGAGGTTTCTGCCCCATGCTTGGCGTGGAATCATGGGCTCTATGTCTCACACCTGGTGAAAACTGACTCCTAATTTTAAAAAAAAGTTACGGAGACAAAAACACCTGTTGACTTGGCCTTGGGCTGAAACTTGCTGTGAGGTTTTCAGAACTGACCTCGAGATGTGCATGCGTTGGGGCATCCTGCCTGTTGGCGGTCTAGGACTGCTGTGATCTACCTTGGAAGCCTGTCGCTCACAGACTCACCGAACCTCCCTGGGGCAAAACTGTTGCTTCTGCATGACCCCTTCAGTTCCTTAGTGAGTTAGTTCTGTCAGCTTGAGCTTGGGTGTTTCATGACAGGTGTGTGCTCCTGCCTGCACCCCACTGAACTCCACATGACCCTGGCGTGAAACAGGGTCGCTAATTTGTTACTTGACCCAAAGTTAAGTTTAGGTTAGTTATTCCATCAAAGCCTTGCTGGGGGGGGGGTCTTTCTTTCTTTCTCTTTCTTTCTTTCTTTTTCTTTTTTCTTTCTTTCTTCCTTCCTTCCTTCCTTCCTTCCTTCCTTCCTTCCTTCCTTCCTTCCTTCCTTCCTACCTTCCTTCCCTCCTTCCTTCTTTCCTTCCTTTCTTTCTTTCCAAAGGAATGAGTAAACATGAGGCAATGCCACATCATCAGCCTGTGCATTGTGGCTCATCCTCTGGAAAAGTCTGAAGGTCTTCGTGTTGGAAGACCTGCTGAGGCCACGAGCCATCTGCCCACGGGCAGTGGGAAGCCACAGCCAGCACCCTCACCCTGCAGGCGCCAGGTGTCAAATCTCCCATCACCTCTGTGTTCTTGAAGATGTGGCCCCTGGAAGCCTTGCTGTGAATACTGCCACAGTCCTCTTAAAATCCAGCTTTGGAAATCTCTGTAGAGTAGGGTGCACTTTGACCTGACTCATCCTGCATCCAACCCTGGGGTAATGCCAGGAGGGCAGCACAGTGCTGTGTGCGTTCGAGTTAC
The DNA here is from genome assembly GCA_004025085.1 of Thryonomys swinderianus. Taxonomy (NCBI): domain Eukaryota; kingdom Metazoa; phylum Chordata; class Mammalia; order Rodentia; family Thryonomyidae; genus Thryonomys; species Thryonomys swinderianus. The sequence goes on from PVIC010036462.1 coordinate 12,777, forward strand.
CCAATATGAGGCATGTTGGGAAATGGCAGTATTTTTCTGTTTTCAAATAAGTAGGTTTAGAAGGAGCTGGGAGACTGTGGGGTTTAGTTACAAAATGACTATAATTGTGGGAGAAGTGTTTTCTTCCCATTTTGAAATACACTGAACAGGAGATGCCATTTAGAAGTGGCTTACGGGTAGAGAGGCCCCTTCCCTGGAGGGTGCGTCTCGGGTGGGGAAGGTGCTCCCGGAGCTGGGAGGCAGTGAACAGCCTCGTGCTTTCACTTCCGGTGTCATCGTGGCCACGTGAGCAGAGCCCTCTGGTGGGAGCATAAAGCCAGTTCTGGCTGAGTGCAGGTTGTCGCAACAAATGGCACCCTCTTTTCCCCACACGACTCTCCTTGGCATTATCAACTTGTGTTTACTTGATGCCTGCTCTGTGTTTAGACCTTTCCCTAACATGACACCATGTGATAGGGCCCTGGGGATGGTCTGGCCAAAGGACTGTCATGGTGGGCTCCGTGGGCAGGCTGACAGTGCCCTCATGGGTGGGTGGAGGGGCAGACAAGGGTGTCCCCAAAAGCAGGGGCAGGACCCAGGTACATAGAACTACAGGCAGTGGGAGGTGAGGCTGGCCCAGTGGGCCTGTGTGACTGGATCTTGCTACCCTGCTTGTCTCTTTTTACTTAACACTGCTTGATGTTGCTTAACTGCCTCTCTGCCTGACTCTGTGGAAATACGGAAAAGCAAAGAAGTTTGTTTTATTTTCTTGAACAGTACTGGCATTTGGAAGCTGTTCAGTAGGTGTTTGTAGAATCAATTGATTGCATTGGAGAGCGTTTGAAGGCCCAAGCATAAGACGTCATTGGGTCCCACTATGTCATTCAGTGGGACAAAGGCACAAGCTAGAGGGGCGACCTCAGGGAGGCACAGGTGGGATTCAGGGAGGAGAGAGTGGGGCCTTAGACACAGTAAGAGAAGGACAGTTGCTTAGCTATGCTTTGGGGGACCTTTCTGAGTCTCTGCTCTAATCTCAAGATCTGAATTACCCTAAGTTTTCTGATGTCTTCAGGTCTGGTCCATGCCTCTCTAGGTCCTTTGCTGCCAATCTGAGGCCCTGCAGACAGGGAACCTTAACCCAAATGGCTAAGCCAAATGGCATCAGCCAAATGATCACCAAATGGCATCAGAGAAAAATTTAAAATTTCTCTTTAAAGCTAGGCAGAGAAGATAAGATAAAACTGTGATGGGTAAAATGTGAACAATGAGAAAGGTATCAGACAGTATCTGTTGTTTAATTTTCTTTAAATCTTGCTTTTTGTTGCACATGGCCATTTAAATGTAGTGATCTCATATTATGCTTAGTCTCTAATATGTAGCATATTTTCATGAGTTGTGGGATTGTCTTTTATCTGTGCATGCTTACCTGCTGTCTGTGTGTTTGAGCTCATACCATTTTTTTTTTTTTTGCTTTTTGAGACAGGGTCTCGCTTTGTAGTTCAGGCTGACCCAGAGTTCACTATGGTGCCCAGGCAAGTCGCTGCGAACTCAGCAATCCTCCTGTCTCTGCCTCCCGAGTGCTGGGATGACAGGTGTGAGGCCACCTCGTCTGGCATTGTGGTATGCGGTGTTGATTGTTGGTGGGCTTGTCTACACTCCCAGCATTATATGTGGTTACTGGGTATCGAACTCAGGACCTTGCATTTGCGAGGCAGACACCGGAACCACTGAGCTAACCCTCCGGCCCCTCATACCATTTTTTAATGTGAAGCTGTCATTTAGCTGTTGTCACTGGGGTGCTGGAAGTCCCCCTACTGTTTTTTTTGTTTGTTTTTGTTTTGTTTTGAGACAGGGTCTCAGGCTGGCCCTGAGCTCACTATGTAGCCCCGGAAGCCTCGAACTCAACAATCCTCCTGTCTCTGTCTCACGAGTTCTGGGATTACAGGCGTGAGCCACCACGCCCAGCACTGTGGTACGTGCTATTGATTGCTGGGGGGCGTGAGTCACCACGCCCAGCATTGTATGTGGTTATTGGGGATTGAACTCAGGGCCTTGCGCTTGCAAGGCATGCGCTGGAACCACTGAGCTAACTCTCTGCCCTGCCCCCCTACTGTTAATAAGGGCTTAACAGATGTTCAGAAAACCACACAAGCCTTGGAAAGAAGGAAAGGGTAGAACTCTGTGTCCTTCACTGTACATATCCCGGAGCTCTGCCTGGTCTGTGTTTGCAGGGAACATACCCTTGTGCCACGTGGGGCTAAGTAGTAATTAGGACCCAGACCCGCCTAAGGCTACATGTTACCTGGTGGAAGATAAGTTGGGAACAGTTTTTGTCTAGTAAAGATTTACATCTGGTTGAAATGATTACTGAACATTACAGTTTTATTGTGTCATAAAACATTAAACAGTTTTGCGTGCAACTTCACAAACTCCTTTCCACATCCTTCCCCCAAATGACTCCATATCTCTGTTCCTCAAATGCTCTGGGACTTGGCGATATCTTTCCTGTCCGTCCTGATTCATTGCTGGCTCTCAACAATGAAGTAAGCAAGTGTGATTAGCTTAGCGCAGGTGGGGAGTGTGAGAATCAAATTTCTAATAGTTTGAAAATGATGCTGTGACAAGGGAGATTAAAAAGTCTCCCAATCTGTAAAACGATGTTGAATGGCATAGAACTATATAAAAGACATAATGCACTTCTTTTTTCCCCTTTTCATTTCTGCTTTCCAGCATGCATTTCTCACAGAGGTCTAGTTAGAAAGGGCAGGGGGAAAGAACATTTCTCTCTCAATTCTTGCCAGACCGACACTTGCTCTGTTTACTTACTTCCTGTTTTCTTTTCCTAAATCGTTTTTAGCAACCTTACAAATTCGATCTAGAAACAAGTCGTGGCCTGTGCCCAGCCAAATCTATAATTAAGCCTGGGGGTTTTTCTGGGAGACACACCCCAGTCTGTGGGGTTCTTGGCAGAGTCTGTGCTGTTCATGGAGTAGGGGTGCTGGCCATGTGCAGAGAGGCTGTGCCGAGAGTGTAAGGCGAGGCCTGGTAACCCAGTGCCCACAGCCCTGTCTTTTCTGTGCTGCGTCCCCTGGACTCACCCGGCTCTGCCCCACCCTCGCTTTGTGCTGTTGTTCACCCTTATCCACTGTTTTGCTTTCTGGGGTTTCGGTTACCTGTGGGTGATGGCAGTGTGAAAATAATATTAAATAGAAAATATCATAAATAAACAGTTTGTAGGTCTTAACTCTCTACAGCATATTGTAACTATTTTATTATTACTTGTTGGTGATTTTTTTACCATGCTTAATTTATAGATCAATTTTGTCAGTGGCACGTGTATCCAGGAAAAACCCTAGTATATGGAGGGTTTGGTTCTACCCATCTCCCCTGAGGTGGGGGTCCTGTGTTCCTCCAACAGGCAGCTACTTCATGCAATTTGCACTGAGACTGTAAAAATCTACTTGTCCTTGTGGGACTTAATTTTTCCCTTAAGACCAACATGGGAAATTCACCTCCCTTAGCTTCCTAAGGGAGACAAATAGGAGAAAGGGTGGGTTGTGTTTCCAGGTGGAAGAAATCCACAGGCATTATAGTCAGGGCCCACATCATTAGGGTCAGACTTTTATTTTTGCAGTGTGGGAGAGGGGAGAGGGGAAAAGCATTTCCAACACCACTGCATTTTGGCTTTTCTTGGGTGCAAAGTTGACACAGCTTTCTGTTCTAAAGTCCTTTAAAACTGGTTCTTATTTTTATTTATTTATTTTTGAAACAGTCTCACTTTGTAGTTCAGGCTGGCCCTGAGCTCACTATGTAGCCCAGGCAAGCCTTGAACTCAGCAATCCTCCTGGCTCTGCCTCCTGAGTGCTGGGATGACAGGCATGAGCCACCACACCTGGCACTGATTGCTAGTGTGTGGTGTGTGGTACTGATTGCTAGTGGGTGTGAGTCACCACACCTAGTATTGTTGTATGTGGTTACCAGGGATCAAACCAGGAACCTTGTGCTTGCAAGGCAGGTGCCGGAACCACTGAGCTAAATCTCAGGCCCAAGTTGTTCTTAAGTTCTCTGAGCTTTAGGCTTCCATGGCACTGAAGTTCTAGGCCAGACCTGTGGATGGTGGAGAGGTGGAGAGGATAGGTGGAGTTCCAGGACTCTGCTGGCTTTTTGGGGGTGAAGGTCAGGGCTGAGCTCTGGCAGAGCAGCCCCAGAGGGCAGGTCAGTGGTCTCAGAGGTCACGGTGGTCTTTAGCATGGATCTGACCTGGCCCGTCCTGGAGAAACAGAGACTATAAGACTTGCTGCCTGCTGGACGCCCTTTCTTTTTCTCAGCACTACAACGTGTAAAGGGATTTGTTCGCATCTCAGGTCTCATTTAAATCCCCTCTCCCAAATGCCTGTGCTGTGAGCCACATTTATGGATATGTTTCCAGCCCACTGTGTCACTCACCTTGTTTACATTACTGACTGCTCAGGGGAAAGTGTCCCCTGGTTGAATGGAGATGGGACTGTATTCTAACATGGGTGCATGTAAGGGCTGATTAAAAACAGAACATGTGTAATGCTCAAAAATCAACAGCCTTTGTCTACACAAACAACAGACTCACTGAAAGAGAAATTGGGGAGTCAATCCCCTTCACAGTAGCACCCAGAAAAATGAAATATGTAGGAATCAACCTAACAAAGGAAATGAAAGACCTCTACTCTGAAAACTATAGGACTCTGAAAAATGAGATAGAAAAGGAAACCAGAAAGTGGAAAGACATCCTTTGTTCCTGGGTAGGGAGAACGAACATCATCAAAATGGCTATACTCCCACAACTACTATACAGATTCAATGCAATTCCAATTGAAATTCCAATGCTATACTTCACAGAGCTAGAGAAAATAATCCAAAAATTCATCTGGAAACACAAGAAACCTAGAATAGTAAAAGCAATTCTAAGCAACCACGACATGGCAGGGGGTTATAATCCCCAATTTAAAACTCTATTATAAAGCCACTGTGATAAAAACTGCATGGTACTGGCAAAATAACAGACCTGAGGACCAGCGGAATAGATTAGAAGATGCAGAAACAACCCCAGATACACTAAGCCACCTTATCTTTGACAAAGGAGCCAAACATCCTCAATGGAGGAAAGACAGCCTCTTTAACAAATGGTACTGGAAAAACTGGGCTTCAACCTGCCAAAATCTAAAGCTAGACCTATCTCTTTCACCATGCACAAAACTAAACTCACAATGGATACGAGACTTAAACACTGAAACAGAAACAGTAAGCCTGCTGGAAAACAGGTTAGGCAAAACTCTTGGAGGCACTGGCTTAGGTGGAGACTTTATGCATAAAACCTCTCTAGCACAAGAACTAGCAGAAAGAATCAACAAATGGAATCTCATCTTACTGAAAAGCTTTTGCACAGCAAAAGAAGTCACTGGCTCTGCTAAAAGACAACCAACAACATGGGAAAAAATCTTTACTAGCTGTTTAGCGGACAAAGGGCTATTATCTACAATATATAAAGAACTCAAACAGATCAGCCTCCCCAAGTTTAAAGACCCAATTCAAAAATGGGCATCTGAAATGAACAGACACTTCTCAGAGGCAGAAGTTAAAGAAGCCAAGAAACATATGAAGAAATGTTCAACATCACTGGTCATTCAAGAGATGCAAATGAAAACAACACTGAGATTTCATTTCACTCCACAAAGAATGGCCACTATCACAAAATCAACCAACAATAAATGCTGGCATGGCTGTGGGGAGAAAGGAAACCTTCTTCACTGTTGGTGGGATTGTAGATTTGTGCAACTAT
>PVIC010036463.1:7396-18759 GCA_004025085.1 Thryonomys swinderianus
GTGAAAAACTATGCCCAAGGTCATATCATTGTATGTGGTTACCAGATTGAACCAGGGACCTTGTGCTTGCTAGGCAGGTGGCAGAACCACTGAGCTAAATCTCTGGACTTTTTTTTTTTTGAGACAGGGTCTCACTTTGTAGTTCAGGATGGCCCTGAGCTCACTAGTAGCCCAGGCAAGCCTCGAACTCAGCAATCCTCCTGCCTCTGCCTCCCAGAGTGCTGGGATTACAGATGTGAGCCCTGACGCCCGGTTTCTTTCTTCTTCTGTTTTTTTTTTTTTTTTTTTTTTTTGCTACCAAGGATTGAATGTAGGGCCTCACACAATCTAGGCAAGTGCTCTACCAATGAGCTACATCCCCAGCTCTTTTTATTTTTTATTTTCACATAGTAAAAACTTGCAAGTCCTTATGTTGCCCAGGCTGCCCTTGAACTGTGATCTTCCTGCTTTTACCCTCTGAATAGCTGGTCTACAGGTGTGCAGCATCATGCCCAGGCTTCCTGGGGCTTTTCCATGTAGAGAACCATGTGACCTGAAAAAAGGATGTGATAGTATGATATATATATATTTTGATTTTCATCCATAATTCCTTGCATATCACTACCATAGGCATTGTTATTTCCTAAGTGGCTAGAAATGTTGGGGTGCTTCAGGCCTCAGAACACAGTCAATCTGTCAATCTCTGTCCTTTCTCTTCTTCCCTCTTTCACTCCCTCTCTCTTTTTCCTCTTTCTCTCTCCTTTCTTTCTACATGCTCCTTTTTCTCCTGAGGCAGGCTATAGAAGCTAGAATTTCTAGATGATAAGACATTTCAGAAGGGTCCTGCCCCTACTCAGGAGGAAGGAATGCTGCTCAGAGAGGCCAAAAGGACTTCTGGATTTCTCTACACAGTCTATCAGCACTAGATGACCATAAAAACCCAAACAGACAGGGTTCAGAGAACCTCTGGATGGCCAAACATGAGGAAGCTTCTGGAGGTTCCCTGTCCAGAGGGCACGGAAGCTCCACACCCCTTCCCTGTGGGCCTCCTCATCAACGTCTTCTGTATTGGCCTTAGTGAGTGGAAGTGTTTTCCTGACTTCTGTGGACTGCTTGAGCAAATTGACCTAACCAGAGGCAGGGTTGTGGGAACCCTGATTCCTAGCCAGCAGGTCGGAACTACAGGAAAAACAAGCCAGGGTTGGCAACTGGCATCTGAGGTATGCATGTGGGAGGACAGTGCTGAGACTGAACCCTCAGCCTGTGGGATCTGATGTTATCTCCATGTAGATAGCTTCGGAAGTGAACTGGATTAGGAGACACTTCACTAGGGTCTGCTTGAGTTGCTATTAGGGAGAAGCTTCCAGACCTTTTGGGTTTGGAAGTAGCCTGTCTCTGAGTGCGCCGTGGGAGAAAGTAAATAAATTGAAGTGTTTTTTTGTTAACTACCATAGGACAATTTTATTTCTTTCTTTGCTCTCCTGTGCCTTTTTATTTCCTTTTCTTGCCTTATTGCACTCACTAGAATGTCTAGCACTCTGTTGACCAAGAGAGGTAAGAGCAGGTTTTCTTGTCTTGTTCTCAGTCTTGGAGGAAAACAGTTTTCACAATTAAATATTATATCAATTAGAAATATTTTGCATATCTTCTTTATACAGTTGACAAAGTTTCTTCTTTATTTCTATTTTTTACAATATTTATCATGACTGGATTCCAAACTGCGTCAAATGATTTTGCTTCATCGGTAGATAAGATTATGTGATTATTCTTCTTTTACCTATTAATTGGGTGGATTATACGGTGTTTCCTGAAATGTCTTACTGTTCTTCATGCTAAGAACAACACCACCTGGTCGTAGTGTTACATGCATAAAAATATACAATTATCTTTATATATTACTAAGTTTCATTGCATTAAATGTGCTTATATTCACAAGGGAGATTGGCCTATAATTTTCTATTTTTGTGCCATGTTTATTTGGATATCAATGCAATTTTTAGCAGCCTCAAACACATTAGGGCTTGTTCCTTCTATTTTCTAGATGAGAAATGGTGAATTCTTACTTTTAAAATATTTGGTGGAGTTCCCCATTTAAATTCTAGGAGCCTGGCGATTTCTGTTTTGGGAGTTTTAGGATGAAGAATGAAATTCCTTTAATACAGCTTTTCAAATTATCTTTCTTTTTTTTTTTTTTTTTTTTGCTTTTGAGGCAGGGTCTCGCTTTGTAGTTCAGGCTGGCCCTGAGCTCACTGTGGTGCCCAGGCAAGCCGCCGCGAACTCAGCAATCCTCCTGTCCCTGCCTCCCGAATGCTGGGATTACAGGCATGAGCCACCACGTCCGGCATTGTGGTATGCGGTGTTGATTGTTGATGGGCTTGAGTCTCCACGCCCAGCATTCTATGTGGTTACCGGGGATCGAACTCAGGACCTTGCGCTTGCGAGGCAGGTGCCGGAACCACTGAGCTAACCCTCTGACCCCAAATAATCTTTCTAATATTGAGCAAATTGTGGTACTTTGTATTTTCCACAGAAGTGGTTTATTTCATCTAAGTTGTCCAATTCACAGGAAATTCCACTTAATTCCTGGTAGCAGTGATTTGCGTCTTTTTGGTTAGTGCTGCTGACCAAAAAGCCTTGTCAATATTATCAATCTTTCCCAAGAACCAACACTTTTTTAATTGATTGTCTTTGGTTTTCATTGCTGATCTCATTGATGTGTGCTTTTATCTTTATTTTCTTCCTTCAGCTTGCATGAAATTACTTTCTTCTTTTCTTAGCATTTTGAGGTTCGAGCTTAAATGGTTTAGGACTCTTCCTCTTTTCTAGTGTATGTGTTTAATGCTATACATTTACTGCTTTTTCTCTGACCCATAAGTTTTGACATGTTCTATTTAATTTTTTTTTAAATTTCCCTTTCTCTCCTCCCCCATATTTGGGATTAAACCCAGAGACTTCATACTGAGCTATATCTCAGCCACCTTTATTTTCTTTCATTTTTCCCAGTAGCAGGGATCAAACTCAAATGCGGTACCACTGAGCCAAATCCCCAGGCTCCATTTAATTTTTTTTTTTAAGACAAGGTCTTGCTTTGTAGTTCAGGTTGGCCCTGAGCTTGCTATGTAGCCCAGGCTAGCCTCGAACACACAGCAATCCTGCTTCTGCCTCCTGAGTACTGGGATTACAGGCATGAGTTACCACGCCCAGCATTGTGGTATGTGGTACTGGGGATTGAATTTGGGACCTTGCGCTTGCCAGGCAGATGCTGGAACTGCTGAACTAAATACCGGCAACCCCCCCCCATTTAATTTAGAAACAATTTCTAAGCCACTAAATTGCACAAGATAGGCCTGAGCATGTGATCCTCCTGCCTCAGCCTCCCAGAATACTAGATTACAAGTATGTACCACCTAGTCAAATTTATCCACAGATTTTTTTTTTTTAGACAGGGTCTCGCTTTGTAGTTCAGGCTGGCTCTGAGCTCACTATGTAGCCTAGGCAAACCTGGAACTCAACAATCCTCCTGTCTCTGCCTCCCAAATGCTGGGATTATAGGCGTGAGCCACCACGCCCGGCACTGTGGTATGTGGTATTGATTGTTGGTGGGCGTGAGTCTCCACGCCCAGCATTGTATGTGGTTACTGGGGATCGAACTCAGGGCCTTGTGCTTGCGAGGCAGGCGCCAGAACCACTGAGCCAACCTTCCGGCCCTATCCACAGATTTTATGTAAGTATGATATTTAGTTTACAACTATCTGAAGATTTTACCCTTATCTATCTTATATTGATTTCTACTTTGAATTCATTGTGGTTAGATAACCTACTCTGTGTGATTTCCATTTTTATAAAATTATTGGGGTTTGTTTTATGGCCCAGGGTATGGTATAGAGATATATTGTTATATGTTACAGGCACTAAGAAAGTATGTGTGATAAAGTGTTCAACACTTGTCAATTAAATCCTATTGGTCAATGGTGTGGTTGTGTTTTATTTCCTTCCTCACTTCTGTTTAATTGTTCTATCAGTTGCTGAGAGAGGAGTGTTGAAGTCTGCAATACTTTTGAATTAGTCTATTTCTCTTTTCAAGTCTATCACTTTTGGTTTAGGTATATGGAAATTCTGTCGGTTTGATGTAGACACAGGATTTTCTGCATTCCTCATGGGTTGACCCATTTAGTATTACAAAACATAAGTCTGTTGCTGGCAACTTTCTTTGCCCTGAAGTGTTTGAGAGACTGACCCACTGCTGTCTGCCTTGGATTAAGGTTTGCAGAAAACATCTTGACATGAATTTCTTGTACATACCACATAGTTGAGGCATATTTTAAAATCCATTTTTCCAAGCTCTGTCTTTTAATTAGCAAACCTGAACAATTTACCTTTAATGTAATTATAGATGTTAGGGTATAATTTTACCATTTTATCTTGTTTGGTTTTCTGTTTGTTCCGTTTTTTGTTTCTATTTTTTTTCCTTCCTTCTTGTGGGTTGAACAGTTTTTAAAATCCCATTTTTTTAAGGTAAATGCACCTTGAGAACACACTTTCAAGTGAAATAAATTGAACATGCATGGGTAAATATCACATTGTCTCTCTGGAGTGAGAAACTGAAAGTGAAAATGAAGACCAAAAAGAATAAATTAATGAAATAGGAAGAGATTATTCAAAGGGGCATGGGAAAAATGAAAATCAAAATATATCATGTATAGGGATAAATTCTTAATGTTCAATGTGATTATAATGTATATGTAAAATGTACCAATAAACTCAGTAAAGAAAAAATTTATACAGAATGAGCTACTTTGTGAATATTTACACTGTTTTAGGCACAATAAAGTATAGTATTATTAGGAAATGAACTGAGGGATTAGCTCTTTTTAGATCACGATAGTATATTTTTTGTTATTCTTTAATTTCTGTTACAAAAATTATTTTTTCATAGAATGGCTCTTATACTTTTTATTAAAACCTACCTGTATTATATTAAAATTTAAAAAATTTAAAAATAAATTCCATTTTGGGCCGGAGATTTAGCTCAGTGGTTCCAGCGCCTGCCTTGCAAGCCTAAGGCCCTGAGTTCGATCCCGGTAACCACATACAATGCTGGGCGTGGTGACTCATGCCCACCAACCATCAATACCACATACCACAGTGCCGGGCGTGGTGGCTCACACCTGTCATCCCAGCACTCGAGAGGCAGAGGCAGGAGGATTGCTGAGTTCCAGGCTTGCCTGGACTACATACTCAGCTGAGGGCCAGCCTGAACTACAAAGCAAGACCCTGTCTCAAAAATAAATAAATAAATTCCATTTTGAATGAGTGGTAGTGTTTTTTGTTGTTGTTGTTTTGGTTTGTTTTAGTACCTGGTATCAAATTCATGACCTGTGCTTGCGAGGCCGACGGCAGCACCACTGAGCTAAAGCCCCAGCCCGAGAGAGTGTCTGTGCAGGCTTTCTCAGTGGATGTTCTGCATCATCATCACATTACCACAAGCGTCTGGTGTCACCACGTCACCAGTTTTAGCGAAGTGTAAAAATCTTACCCTCTACTCCTGTACTTGCCCCTACTGGTAATACATTCATGTGTTGCTTAGCAATTTGGTAACTTCTGAGGAATGTGTTGTGAGGTGATTTTGCTGTGTGCACACCCTAGTATGCACACACGAACGTGGACGGCCCTTGTCTATCTCTTGATGTGGGTGCTTCATACAGTAAAGAAATGAGATACATACAACTGCTGCTGGTATAACATGGCACATTGTTTTATAGTACACTTTCAAAATAAAAGTACGAGGAGTATACACTAAGTACAAAATGTATGAGGAGTGATTGAAAAATAGGGTGTGAGTTTAAATTTTTTAAATGTAGTTCTAAAATTTCATGGCCAGGGCCAGGGATTTAGCTCAGTGGTTCTGGCATCTGAATGGCAACCACAAGGTTCCAAGTTTGATCCCTGGCACCACATATCACAACACCAGGCGTGGTGGCTCATGCCTATAATCCCAGTACTCAGGAGGCAGAGGCAGGAGGATTGCCATGAGTTTGAGGCTTGCCTGGGCTACACAGTGAGTTCAGGGCCAATCTGAACTACAAAGCAAGACCCTGTCTCAAAAAAAATTTTAAAAAAATGTCATGACCATTAACCTCCCTCAAACTACTCCCCTTCACTTTGAATACACTTACCCATCATTCTTGCCACTTTTTGAGGCAGTTCTGGAATTCCCCTTTCATGAGTGTGTTTAGTTGCCCTCTTGTGGCTGCCTTGATGTTCTGAAGTGACTCAAAACATTTACCTTTTATGGTCATTTTGACTTTGGGAAAGAACCACAAGTTACATGGTGTCAAATCCGGGGCTATGGTGGATGAAGACACACTGTCATGTTCTTACAAGCCTGCTTTCTTGTTGGATGGTCTTGGTAGCAGCATTCACCATATATTTTTTGTCACAACTTGTAAAGACACTTATGAAGGAGTACTTCCTGTACTGCTTCAGAAAGTGGCAAAAAAGATGGGAAAAGCGTAATAAATACAAACACTAGTAACATTGTCCCAAGTATTATGTATTGTGGGAAACAGGAGAAGGGAACATAACTAAGATCTTTGGATTAGGTTCTAGTCTCCTGTGAGTGGATGGCACACGGCAAAATAATATCTCGATAGAAGTGAGGCTTAAAGAAGCTGAGTTTGGGCCAGAGATTTAGCTCAGTGGTTCTTCCACCTGCTTAGCAAGTGCAAGGTCCCTGGTTTGATCCCAGTAACCACTACAATGTTATGATCTTGGGTGTAGTGACTCATGCCCACCAGCAGTCTGTACCACACCCCACAATGCTGGGTATGGTGGCTCACGCCTGTAATCCCAGCACTCGGAAGGCAGAGACAGGAGGATTGCTGAGTTCAAGGCTTGCCTGGGCTACATAGTGAGCTCAGGGCCAGCCTGAACTGCAAAGCGAGACCCTGTCTCAAAAACAAAAAAAGAAGAAGAAGTTGAGTTTGGGCCTGGTCCATGCTACTCTGGGTAGCAAAAGACCCCAGGCTCCAGCCTGCCACAACTTTGTATTCAGCACCTCTCCAAGTAACAAAATGTAAGAAAGAGTCCTTGTCATTACCAGAGGTGAAGGTGAGTTGAGTCCAAAGTGCTAGGCAGCCAGGAAGGACGATCCAATTATTTCTCCCAAACAGTATTCTTTGCAACATGGTTAAGTTCAAAGTCTGTCTACAGGAAGGTTTGGTCAGTTTTGACCTTCCAATTACTTCTCCCAAACAGCATTGTTCCCAACAATGTATCATAATAACTGGATGTGTATACTTTACACAGCTGGCATTGGAGTAGATTTGTCTTCACCAGCATCATCACAAACGGGGTGACTGTGTTAGTTCTCTATTACTGTGGAAAAATATGAGAGGTCCATTTATAAGGAAGAGAGATTTATTTTAGCTCATGATTTCAGAGCTTTCAGTTCATTTTGTGGTGTGTGACTATATAATTGCCTTAAATCTTTCCTCTATACACATTTATAACCACATTAGGGAGTACTATACATTTTTGCTTCAACCATCAAACATAACAGAAAAATCAGGAAAAGGAGAGCCTACTGTATTTACCTTTTTTTCCCCTAGTACTAGGAATTGAATCTAGGGTTTCACACATGCTAAGTAAGTGCTCTACCACTCGGTCTTTTTAATTTTTTATTTTGGGACAGTCTCACTAAGTTGCCCAGGCTAGCTTTGAATTGAGGATCCTCCTGCCTCAGCCTCTTGAGTTTTTGGGATTACAAATGTGTATACCACTGCATGCCTGTGGCGGACCATAAAGACCACTCCCCAAGATGGCAGCTGGCAATGCGTCGGGCCGTAAAGACCGCCCCCCAAGATGGCGGCTGGCAGCAAGCCAGAAACCTCTGTTTGACACAAACAAACTAACTGCCGACCTTATATGGTAATATACGTGGGCGGTGGGAGGGCCTCGAGAGGAGAATGTATATAAGCACCCAAGACAGGAAGTGGAGGAGAGAAAAAAGATCAAGCTTGCACTCTGTGTGTTGTGTCTCTTTCTGCGGGATCGGTGAGGGTCGCGACAACTGGTTCCGAAACCTGGGAAGCTCTCTCGGGGGAACGGAGGAGCAACGATCCGGTAAGGTCTGCGGACGCACAGCAATCAGGTAAGGTCTGCAACTCGCAGCAAGAGTAGGTTTGTCCCTTGTAGGGCGGAGGTTTGCTTTCAAGCTAGCAACAAGATTTGAGGACCCATGAGTTCAGAAAACTCAAAAGCGAAATTAGAAAACACTTTGCAAAGAAAAAGGAGGGGGTCGAGAAAATAAAAAATAAAAAGAGAGAGAGAAAAGACAGACAAAAGCAGAAAAGAGAAGAGGCAACGGGAGCAGACAGAAGGAAAAGGGACGGAAGCCTCCACTCCCCCACCGCCTTACATTGCCTTCGCACCCCCCAGGGAGGACATTAAAGGGTGGACTGATTTGGGTGAGGGAGGCATGTGATTTCCTTCACCTTTGTTTGATCTCCTTAATGGTGATCCAGACCCAGCTTCAAGAAGCTCAGGTGAATCGTATTGATCCTATCGCTCCCTTGCTATTTGTGGTCCTTCCCACCACACACTCCCCTTCTGGAGTGTTCTGGCAGGGTGGTCAGCTAGAAAAACAAAAAGGGGGAGAGGAGACCCTGGACGAACTCAGAGGGAACGCCTTTCCCTTGCTTTTTTTTACCCTGAATTTTCTTTCGCTTGATTCCCAGGGCCTCTCTGCGGCCCAGCGCCACACGGGTACAGGGCCTCAGCAGGCCCATCCCCCGGTTTTGTGGAGGGACCTGGTGACGGGGCTATGGAAGGGACCGGACCCAGTCCTTATCTGGAAAAGAGGAGCTGTTTGTGTTTTTCCACAGGACCAAGAATCTCCTATCTGGGTCCCAGAGCGCCTCGTACGCTCCGGCCCTCGGGCAGAACGAACAGCTGGCCAGGACCATGGGCGTTCCCCTCAGCCTGTTGCTGCTGCTGCTGCTGCTGATACCAGGAGTCCTCAGTTGTCTCCGATGGGCATGGGTAAGAGAGCCACCAGTCCCCCAAGCAGTGGGAACTGATGCACCCTTTTTTCCCTCCATTTTCTCTTACACCGGTCATGTCTCAGGAAAACCGGGTGCCCTGGTAGACGATACTGAGGCCCCGATAAATGTTAGCCTACCACTAAACAACACGCTTTGCTTCACAAAGTGTTCCTCTAACTGCTCCACCACTCCCTGCATTCTAATAGTACAGCACTTGACAGTTTACCTACCCCCTCCTACCCATGAGGCCTCTGGGTGCACCAGTGGTGCCCCTATGCCACCCACAGAGAACTACTCCCGCAGAAGGAGACGCGCCGCACGGAGCATCTGCTACAGCGGGGCACAGGAATGGGGACCCACCATCTTACTCCAGGGCTGGTACCCTGCCAGAGAGACACATAACTTGATGGCTCTGGGGACAGGCTTTACCACTCCGTCTCTTGCCCCTTGCCTACTCGATCAGCGGATCTCTGGCCTTGCATTGGTATTGCCACAGCCAGCGCCGGCACACCCAACATCTGGCCTTTGCCGTGCGCATGCTTGAGGCCGGCCAATCTCCTCAGGTGTGGCTCAACATGCTGGACCGGTAGTCAAAGACGGGTAATGATATCTCTTTGAGGCGACCAACCTAAGACAGGCGTGGGAGCACGCCTTTCCCATGGCCAATGACGGGTAAGGTGCACCCAAGAGAGAGATACAACCTAAGACAGGCACGGTCCCTCTGAGCGTCTCAGAAAAACAAGGGGGAGATGTGGCGGGCCTTAAAGACCACCCCCCAAGATGGCGGCTGGCAGCAAGCCAGAAACCTGTTTGACACAAACAAACTAACTGCAGACCTCATGGTAATATCCGTGGGCGGTGGGAGGGCCTCGAGAGGAGAATGTATATAAGCACCCAAGATGGGAAGTGGGGGGAGAGAAAAAAGATCAAGCTTGCACTCTGTGTGTTGCGTCTCTCTCTGCGGGATTGGCGAGGGTCGCGACACATGCCTGCTATTTGTTTTTACTTTTATGTCTTGCCTTCCTCATTTTGTTTCCTTTCTGTTTAGATAACTTCCTGCAGCCATTACTTTCAGATAGGTCTTATGATCACAAATTCTCTCAGTTTTCCTTTGAGAATGTCCTGATTTCCCTTTCACCCCAGCAGGATATTTTCACCGCATATAGAATCCTAAGATAATGATTCCTTCCTTTTTAGTACCTGAAAAATATTTTAATACTTTCTCCTTCCCCCATCATTTCTGAAGAGAAATCTGCTGTAATGTGAGTTGGTATTTCCCTAGAGGGGTGGCATTTTCCTCGCTGGATAGGTTTGAGATTTGTTTCTTTTTCTTTTAGTTTTTGGACATTTGCTTGTGATGTGCCTTTGTTTTCTTTGTTTGGGGTTCACTCACACTCTTGGATCTATAGGCTGATGTCTTTTGCCAAACTTGGGGGAACACATGATTTCTTTGCTATGTCCTGCTCATTCCCATGTCCTTCCAAAACCCCAATGACATAAGTGTTAGGCCTTTTGTTGTAGCCCCACAGGTCCCTGAGGTGGTGGCCCTCTCTTTCTCTGTTTCTTCCTCCTTCTCCTCCTCTTTTTCCTTTCCTATTTTCCTGTGTTGTCCACACTGGGTTTGTGTTGTTTCATTTGCCTGTTTTCATACTGTGGATTGAACTTAGAGCCTTGCACATGCAAAGAGGTGGTCTACCACTGAGCTATATCCCCAGAACTTTTTAAAAATTTTATTTTGAAACAAGTTGCTCAGGCCAATCTCGAACTTGTGATCCTCTTGCCTCAGCCTTCCAAGTAACTGGAATTACAGACATACACCTGGCTTTAATTAAAAAAAAAAAAAAACTTTCCCCCTCTCTGGGCAGGCTCTGGGGCTAGACTTGTTCTGCCATCTCTCCACTGGAAGCTCCTCAATCTCTTAGGTGTTTGTGACAATGGAAAATCTAATTACTCTAAGGGTCCTCCAGGGCCTTAGAGAAGGTCTACTTAGTGGGTTTAGGTCGGTGACTAGAACCCACAGCTCCAGAACGGTGGACTCTTGCAGGTTACACTGCCGCCTGGCGGCAGAACCTGAGTAGAAACAGGCTGAGGACCTGGCCAGGGATGCCTGTTCCCAGTCTTGTGGGAAGAGATCTCTGGAAAGTGCAGGTTGTGCCCAGAGGACAGCAGGAGGGGGTAGGAGCACATGCCTAAGTGACTTAGTACCCCTTATTTGCACTTTGATTTTCCATGATTTCAGTCAGCTACCATCAACCTCAACCCAAAAATATTAATCAATTTACAGTATAGCAGTATAAGCTTTAAATAACTTTTATTACAATATGTTATCATTTTCTCTCT
>PVIC010036464.1:0-18552 GCA_004025085.1 Thryonomys swinderianus
TGGTTCACATTTTAATCAAATCATTATCTCCCTAAGTACTACATGATTAAAAATAACACTGAAAATTGTCCTCCTTCCAGAACACAGCAGGGAAGATGACACCGCACAAAAGTAAGTTGGTTCACAAGAAGAAGGCATATAAGACCAAGCAGAAAGCCTCAGGGCAGAGAGGTCTACTAGATCCTCACTTCCAGTTACTGTCCCAGGAAACAAAAGTCATCAGGGTCAAGTGTGTGCTGCCACCTTTCCTTGGTTTAGGCCATCCAAATGGGAATAGCAAGTAGATAATACAAAGGTTGAATGTTTTACTATATATAACCAACAAAGCAGTCCTGGGTTAGAAAATTTCACCACTATGAAGTATGTAAAATGTGGTCAGGACCAGCTCTCACGGTGAGTTCTTCATGGATCAAGTTTAAAGACCCCACTTGGATGAAGTGTAGCACACTAATGGACCACCTGTAGAGCTCTTCCTGAAGAACAATGGATGGCTACAAGGCCAGATGCTTTCATCCCAGGAAGAGGAAGAACTCTCAAAATCAAAGCATCCCGCATGGAGTACAAACATTGTCTCTGAAAGTCTGGATGAAGAAGTCGAGATTGTGACACCAGCCATGGAGTTACCGAATGGAGACATGGTGTTTAAAAGGAGCTGAAGTGGTTGCATCAGTGGTTGTGTTCCCACCAACATTGGAGAAGGGCTCCTTTGTCCCTCCAGCCCCTCCAGCCTTTGTTACTGGTTGATTTCTTGATAACAAGCATTCTTTCCTAAGTGGGCTGGAATCTGAGCAGTTTTAATTTACATCTGCTGAATGGCCAGCAATGTTGAACATTTTTTATGTATTTATTTGCTGTTTGTGATTCTTCTTTGGAAGTGTGCATTCATCTCAGATGCCCAGTTTTAGATTGGGCCTTTAAATTTGAGGAGTTTGACTTTTTTCAGTTCTTTATATATTCTACACAGCAGTCTTTTGTCTGAGGAATAGGTGGCAAAAATTTTTTCTCACTCTATGGGTTGTCTCTTTACTCTTTTGTGGTTTCTTTTGTTGTACAAAAGCTGTCCAGTGCCTGTGGACAGCTCACATCAGTGTCCACTAGAGTTTCTCCCCCTATTGTGCAGAATTTCACCAAGGAGCTGCTCTTGCCATCCACCAATGAAAAATAACCCTTAACCTGCAGTTTTATTGATGGCAAAACCCTTCTCAAGACTGTTTTCTCTCTATATGCTTTAGAACACCCCTGCATACATGCACGTGCGCACACACATACACACCCAACATTTCTTCTGTTATGCCTTGGAACCTACATTAGATTAAGATGTAGACCTTTCCCTGTCCTTTCCTGATGTTTGTCATATAAATCCACCCTCACTTTGAGTCTTAATTTCTCTGTACCTCACTTTTTATCTGTAAAATGGGGGAAATATTAGCATCTACTCTCAAATTATTATGGACATTAAGCAAATTATTGACTGTGTATTAGCATAATATGCAATTCACAGTAAATAATGTGCCTTCATCACAGAGAGAAAAGATTCATGTACAAGGAGTGATCGAAATGTTACATTTTTAAAAAATTATTACAGTAAAACACATTGTCATGAATTGTCCACAAATTACTTCCTATGGCTGTAACCACACTGATCCTGCGGTTTCTGCCTCTCTCTGAAGCGGTTTTCCACGAGTATCCTCATGTGCTGTGGTCCAGTCAGTGACCGCGGCTCCCAAGAGGCATCCATTGGAACTGCAGGCTTGTAAAAAGTGTCGACGTGGTGATGTGTCTTCTCCACTTCAATGGCTACATCTGCCCCCTGCATCTTCTGGCTCCTCCCCAAGGTAAAAATATCAGTGAAAGTAAATGTTCTGAACTGACTGAGAACATTAAGGCAGCCAGGACATCCCGACTGAAGACACTCATTCAAGAGGGTTATCAAAGCTGCATCAGAAAATGACAAGAATGATGGAATAAGAGTATTTGAAGGGGGAGGGAGGATTCTGAGGGCAATTAATGACAATATGGCTTTTACTGTGATCATTTAAAAAATGTAAATATTCGCTGAATTTTTCAATTGTATCTCACATATTATATGTGACTGATAGCCTTTCCTGACTCCCTCTTGCTGTCTCTACTTTGAATACTAAGATCAACTCAGGATGCAGTCTTACAGATGGGGCTGAAGTGGAGAAAATTTGTAATTTCACATATGCACATCTGGGATTTTCTCTTGAAACAAGACAGATCCACAAGAGAAAAGCAACTTTAATAATTCGTGGCATGCCTGGCTCTGTGCCCAGATCTGCTCTGATGAAGAATTGAGAATTACATACCTGTAGTTAGGGGGGATGGGTATAAAGACCTTATATCTGCAAATTTCTCTCTCACCATTTGGCAAACACAGGATAGGCAAAGAATCCACTTGAATTTTCACTGTAGTTCAGCTCAACAGTTGGAATAGTTTTGTTTGCTTCAGGGACACGGGAAGCGCAGTGAGTCAGTGTACGCCCTATGCTTTGCCTTGGGGGCAGTCAGATAAGGACCAGAGATCCAGAGGGCCAGACACTGCAGCAAGAAGTCTCAGGGATGCTGAGTGCGACAGGACTGGTTGCTCAGGAGGACCGGTATGGGCAGAGCCAGGAGGATTCTGCAGTTTACCGAGTCTTGACCCCGGGCTTTCTCTAGTGAACATCGAGGAGATTCACTCACCGTATCAGTCTGGTCGTGGAGAGGAAGGCTGCGGCAGCGCCTTTACACTGTGGGCAGCTGAGGAAGGAATCACTCAGAATGCCGTGGGAACCTTGTGCCATCTTCCCTTGCACCCTGAGCGTAGTGAGCTCTCAGCACGGAGGGATGCATGGGAACAGAAAGGGGGCCGCTGTGCATCTATAAAGGAAGAAGTTCCTGGGAAAGAGATAAGAGGTGGTAGTGAGAAAGTCATCATAATGCTAGATGAATCTGTGTCCTGTAGCAGCTTGGCCCTCCTGCTGGCATCCCTGCCAACAGCCTTAGGAGGCAGTGATGGCCACCCACATTCTTTAGATAAGAAACATGAGTGTGGGAGAGAGATTTCCATGACTTGTCTGAAGCTACACTTCAGTTAGGTGATAGAGCTCGGTTGCTTACCTATGCCTTCCCATCACAAGACAGAACTGTGCCCTTTGTGAGCTAGTTAGCCAGTTTTAAATTTAACGTTGTTATTATCTAAAGTCACCGAGCTGGAATCAGTGGGATCTCAGAAACATAAAGCTCCCCACCCCCTGGCCACACAGCAGCTGCAGGACAGGCAGAGAAAAAGGCAGCCTTTTAAATCAGGCCATAGATGCAAGGAGAAACCTGGAGAACCGGGGGTGTGGGGGATCCAAAGGGAGGGATATTCTGCAACCCTGCTGGGTGCTGCTCACATGGCATTTCACCTGCTAGCCTCCCTTTACCTCCCAGAAGGTATAATCCTTGTGTATTTTATGGCTAAGGGGACAGGCACCCCAAAATGATGAAAACCAATTTTCTGAAGTATCCTCTACCTCACCTACTAACACACAAGGTGAAAAGCTGTGTATCTGGGTCAGAGAATGGCAGGACTTGTTTTATTTTAAAAGTTCAATTGGTTGGTATGTGAAGATGGGGCTAGAGAAAAGACCAAAACCTGGAGCAAGAAGAATACAGGCAAAAAAAAACCAAAGAGATTTCCATTAAATTTGTAAAAGTGAAGATGATGAGCTTAGAGATTCTGTGAAATTTTGGGGGTTGAGCCAAAGGATCTTGATCTTCCAGTCATGCACCTCGCCTTGAGGTGACCACCGTGTCCACATAGCTCTCCTGAAGTCTTCTTGGTTACAGCCTGTGACATAGGCGGGCTAGCATTCAAATAAAAATGTACACATTACCCTAGAACAAGCACCAGTTTTAGTCATATTTAAGTCAAAACCCACACTTACAAGTAAAATTCCCTTAAAATAGAATCTGAAAGTTCGTATCACTGCCTACAACAGGAAATGTTCTATACGATTACAGAGCAGTGTAGCACCTTAAAGCTCTCATATTTTCTATGCTGAAGCTCCTCTTTTGTCCCCATTTATAGTGTGTAGATAACTGACTGCTCATCACCAGGATTATAATCCCAGAACACCAGGACTGTTAGTTTGACTGTTTTATAGATATTTATAGGCAACTTCACAATATTGATTCCACTCGACCTATGTCACATTGTTATTTATTTTTACTTTAAGAAAAAAAAAGATGTTAATGTATGAGTTGTTTTTCAAAACTAACACCTTAGCATTTACATTGAATTGCAGTGTTGGCAGTTTGTAATAAATTAAGTGGGTTCAGGGTTGCAGTTTGGGATCTTGTCCCTAAAAATGTTCGCCATCACTGTCTAAACCAAGTCAAGCAATTTTATGTTCCTTGCTAACTATTGATCTGAATGCTTATGTTATCCACCAAGTTAACAAACATTACAAGACCGTCTACTGAGGCCTTCTCTTAAGGATTCACTAGCCTTAGAAAAGAAACACAGAATGAGAAAACCTATTATCCTCCTCTGGACTTTATTACATCTAGAGAGTAAGACATACTCTGTGGTCATTTTTAAGCATGTAGCCTCCCATAAAATAAAGCCTATGTTGCAGATAACAAAGAAGAAAGATTTTGAGTCCTTGGTGACATTATCTATGGCCTGTTATATCTCTAGACTTCAGATTTTGTGATATATATTTTCTTTTAATTAAGCTAGTTTGCATTGCAGTTTTTAGTGACATGCAACAGAATTAATTCTACCTTTCACACAGCAGATAATAGGAAAGTTCAAGGAAAAAAAAAACACTTGCAAAAATCATACCTGTCTGGCAAGCTGGATGTTGAATATTCTGTGAAGTATTACATCTAGTTTAGAATCACATAAAGGATAGATAGAGAGTGATAGGTAGAGATATGGTTAAATAGATATATATAAGTAAGAATAGATGTAAATATACAGAGACAAAGATGATAAGGAGATATAGAGACTGGAAAAGAGCAAAAGTTGGGCAAGGAAAGGAAGGTAGAGGTTTATTTCCAAGTGGATACGTAAGAAATTATCAGTGTTGCTTACTTTCCACAAAACAGATAGAAAAGTTCAAGAAACAAAAGCACTTTAAAAAATATATCATGGGGGCCGGAGATTTAGCTTAGTGGTTCCAGCACCTGCCTCGCAAGCGCAGGGTCCTGAGTTCAATCCCGGTAACCACATACAATGCTGGGCATGGAGACTCACTCCCACCAGCAATCAATACCACATACCACAATGCTGGGTGTGGTGGCTCACACCTGTAATCCCAGCACTCAGGAGGCAGAGGCAGGAGGATTGCTGAGTTCAAGGCTTGCCTGGGCTACATAGTGAGCTCAGGCCCAGCCTGAACTACAAAGTGAGACTCTGTCTCAGAAAAAAAAAAAAATCATGCCTATCTGTACTATTTTAAAATCTTACCATATGTATTGTTAATTCATAAAATAACTACGGTTAAATTTTTTGATTGCTCATAATTTTTTTCAGCTCAAACCAGAGTCCAGGAACAATATGTTGGTGACAGTTACCGCCTAGGAGGAGTGGCTCTTAACATACAAGGCATCAGAGCATAGAACCTGATTGCAATTGGAGCCAGGCAGAAAACAAGGCCATCTGTTCTATCTGGCTTCACTTGGCATATTCTTCCCTCACCAACCAGGGTAAAAGCTACAGAAAAAGATTCTACCAACAGAAGCTCTGGAAGACCAGCAAGCAGCTTTGTATGGGGCCAGCTGCCAGGAATATCCACAAGATAATTGCAGAGCAGAGAGGTGACATGCGGAGAGGACTGATGGGAACATGCTTTAGAGCAATGGAAGACACCACAATGCCAACAGATGACAGGAGAAACTGCAGAAGCCCCCCCCCCCCCGGACTAGGAAGGTGAGGATGTAAGGCTCTCACGGCCCATTGCCACATGGCTCTCAGAGAATTACACAGGCCAAGAACCTGTTCTGATTCCATGAAGCTGAGCCCCCCTCTTCACTGAGCATGTGTTTTGTAAATCTTTCATCTGCTACACATCAAACCTGTATTTTTAACACAATCAGCAGGTCTCCAGAGGAGGCTAACTCAAAGCCAAGGTGAAGAGCAGAGTGGTTTGGGCAGTCTGGGAGAATGCAGGAGAAGATTAGAGGCAGAAAGGCTTTTCTAAACACCGGGTTGGTTTTTCCTTCTGTGCATTTTTTTTCTGTTTTGTTTTGTTGCTTGGTTCTGGGAGTTGAACCTTCACATTGAGCTACATCCCCAGCCCCATTTTTCACTTTTTATTTTAAAGCAGGATCTCATCAGGTTGCTAAATTGCCTGAGCTGAGCTGTAACACATGATCTTCCTCCTCAGCCTCCAAAATGATAGAATTATAGGCACGCATCACCACCCTGACTTCTTTCAGTTTTCTCTTGTCATCAGTTACTATCTTATGTTTGACAACTAATGAGGCAGTATCCTGATAAATACATCACATGTTAAGAAATGATAGATCAGGAAAATAAGTTTTTGTTCATTCGTAGGAGGTGCCACACACTCAAAACACTGTTCTGCAAACGTCTGTCCCTCACTGTGGCACATGCAGACCCTTAACAATAGCCAGAGTCACTGCAAGCCTGACTGTTCTACACATTAACTGTGCAGGTTTGACTACTTCACTTAACCCCGATCTGTCTTGCACTGTCTACTTCTGAAACAGGATATTAGGCAGGAATGACAAAGGAGAGGAAGGGAGGGGAGGGGAAGGAAAGGAATTCACAGTCCTTTGCCCTTTCATTAGTTGATTTTGCTAATCTTAATCTCTTTTTATTGGTATCTGTTTATAATACATAATGTCACCAGGAGTTGGAACATATAGATAAGTCATCGTGATTCTTTTTTCATCCCCTTTGCTTCATTGCCTTTCCACTCCCCTCCGTCTTTCGATTGCCTTCCCCTTTTGCAAAAGATCTATCCCACTTCTTATTCAGATGTCTCAAGTTAATCTGAATCTCTAATATGTTTTCTCTAACTCAAAGTGAGCAAAACTGTGACGGATGCTGGTTTCCTACGTCCAGAGCCCTCGATGCTAATTCCATGCCATACTCTCTGCTGCTCCTCAACACGGCCTCAGATCTTCAGGCAGCAACTTCAGAGGTGAGTCTGTTTGGTGCTGCTGCAGCTGCTATGGCCAGGCCCCAGCCTCAATCCTGCTTATTCCATGTACCACATATGTCAGTTTCCACGTATTTTCCTGGTATGATATATGTGTATAGTCAAGTAGGTCATGTTAGTACTAATGGACGACTACTGAGTCTTTGATGTGCATAGAACACACATAGTAAAAGGAAACCAAACCTTGCTCATGGATTATTATTTCTCATTGAAAGTCTAGGAATTTATAGTTTCCTTATTATTGCTTTCTTGAGAATTTCTATATGTCTTTAAAGTTACCATATATAAAAAGAAGAAATTTAAACCTTCTTCTCTATGTGTCTCCTTTCCAAGTCTCTTTTTAAGATAGGAATAACATAAAAGTATGTTAGATATTAAGAATTAATTGTGTCATGAGTATTAATGGGCAAAGCCACCACATTACAAGGCCTTAACCCTCCTCCACTCCCCTCTGCACACCTTACATGGCATGCATGGAGCTTGTCAGTAAGTCACATCAGCCCTTGCCCCGTGGAAGGACTTGTCATAGCTGTTTCTCTTACTCGGAAACTTCATGCAGCACTCACGAGCTGAGTAAGAGTTTTCCCTAGATCTCTGCATCACTTGATGCTTGAATAGAAAGTCAGCTGATGTTGCCCAGGGTTAACATCTCATCTACTCTTACTTCCACCCAAGTAACATGAGTATTTTGAACACCCACTATGTGCAGAAGTCATTCTAGCTGGAAGACACCTGGCAGTGCATGACAAAAACAGATACTATGTGACAGAAAATAAGTATAACCTAGAGTTCACAGACGGTAGTACATGTTTCGGATGAAAATAACTGGCAAGTGCAGCAGGGAACGATGGAAGCAGAGAAGCTGCATTTTGGTTTCTGTGCGCCTGGCCAGGACAGTTCTTGTGGAGAAGCTGACATCTAGCAACCCCCAAGAGAAGCAGGGATCCGGTCATGTGACCACCGGGAGAGAGTAGTGCTCCAGGTACGGGAAGAAGCAAGGCCAAGTACAGGAAGCCTGCCTGGGCATCCAGGAACATTAAGGAAGCCTAAGTGCCTGGGACACAGTAAGCCAAGAGTGAGAGGAGACAAGGTCACAGTTAGGAGGTGGATGTCGGAGAGAAAATTGCACAGGTTCTCGGGCACCATTGTTACATCTTTGCATTTACTCAGAACAAGAGGGAACAGAGGGACACTACTGTAGTTTCTTATATCTGCTTAATAAATCCCTTGCTGAGAAGGGGGGGGTCCTGTAATTCTCATGGAACATCATGAGAATAAAGGAACTATCTGTGGAAAATGGGCACTCTCAGGCTATGATGCATGAACTGCTAAAACTCTGACTGTAGTACTACCAAATTAGTATGCAAAAGATCAAAAATCTTGTTTAATGCTAAACTGTACATATTTGCAAATATAATTGAAATTTCCTAAGTTGTTCCTGAGAGTCTCCTTTATTTTTGTTATATACTAGTTTAGTGATACAAATGGTGGTTTACATCAGAATCAGCAGAAGAGTAGGATAAAATGTGATTTCCTAGACGCTATCTTCTAAATCTATCCTGAAAGCCTAGGTGGCAGTACCAGTAATCCGTAACCATGGTAACAGCAGGGAAGAAAGAGGAGAGAGAGGGCTGGGGGATTGTGTTCAGTGAGTACATGTGGTGAGCCTTTATATTGCTTTGGACTATGGTTAAGAATTCATTCAACGCTTAAGTGATGCAAGTATGACCTCACTTTATTCTTTTACTTTAAGAAGTAAGGAAAAATACTATTATCAGTCTAATTTATAGGTGAGAAAAATTAAAGTCCTAAGGAATTCCCAGGTAACATAGTAACTAAAGAAGATCTGATAATTTTGACTGGGCTTGTTTGTCTCTAACTCCCATGTCCATGCCCACCCCTCTGTAAGTGATGATAACAAGGACTCGTGTATCTTTGAGAATCAGGGGAGTGAATAGTGGTGGTGTTGAGGTGTTGCAGATAATGTCTGGATTTGTATCGGGATTGGTAGTGCATTCTTTGGAGCCAAGATGCTTGTGTACAAATCTGAATTCTGGTACCTATGTCCTTGTGATGCTGGCCACACTACTTGACCTCTCTCAATCTCAGTTTTTTCCCTTAAAGATGGAGATACAAATAGAACCTATACCATAGATGAATGTGCTCATGAAGGAAGATACATTGAAGTCTTATTCACTATGACCTACAGTATTTTCGAATGGCCTGTTACCCTCTTCCCCCTACAGTCTCCTGTGTGTACTTCTCTCCCATTGTGCTTCTTGCTCAAGTATCCAAGCCTTTTTTTTTTTTTTTTTTTTTTTTTTTTTTTTTTTTTTTTTGAGACAGAGTCTCACTTTGTAGTTCAGGCTGGCCCTGAGCTCACTATGTAGCCCAGGCAAGCCTTGAACTCAGCAATCTGCCTGCCTCTGCCTCCCGAGTGCTGGGATTACAGGCGTGAGCCACCACGCCCAGCAAATATCCAAGCTTTTTAACGTTACAAACAAGTCTATTTCATTTGGATCCTTGTCCTCTGCCTAGAAAACTCTCTCCTACCCTAATAATAACATGATAAATTCCTGTTCATTAAAGTCACATTTTAAACATCTCTCCCCATTGAGAAATTGTGCAACAGAATATGATCTACCATTTCCAAGTCATTGTCATATTACTTTATATTATTTACCTGTTCATAATATTTTACTATATTGTTTACTTGTTGACTATTATTATTATACATTCAACTAGAACTTACATTGTGTAAGTCATTTATTTGCTCTTATAGCTTGATTTCTTAGTAAAATGCAAGTCATGTAGAGAAAACTCAATGAATATTTGTGGAGAAGAAGAAAAAAAGGAGAGAGAGGGGAAAGAGAGAAAGACTGAAATTCTTAGCACATCATTTCATGCAAAAAATGTTTGAAACACTACTGTTATTATTAAATTAGTATTTAAAAGCCACTCTACAGGAAGCAGCATGCTAAGTTTGATTTCTCAGCTTTGTGGAAGGACAGAGCCCTCCCTCTGGATCACTATGTGTGTAGACCAGAAAGTTGGAGAGGGAACCAACAGTAGAATTGGTCAAGATCTTCAAACACATTTTTATTGAATTCAAGATCTTCAAGCACATTTTTAATATCTTCAGAAAATCCACACTTTTCTGGAATCTACTAGTCTGAGTGACTGGACAGATGGCCTCTGTGTTGCACCTGGCAGTCCTCCCAAAGCTAGCTGTGATGGCTTCCCTGCACAGTCTTACAGAAATGAGATGGAACGTATGAATCTCCAAAGAAGAACAGAGCCCTAAGCCTGATTCCCAAGTCTGAGCCACTCAGGGTATTGGTTTTAAGTACACCGTCTCTTTGCTGTTATTGTTGTTGTTTTTCACTTAATGTTTGTTCTTTTCCATCTGGAATAAGACATCATTTGACACCTCTGCCAATTTGGTAATTACAGTTGCTTGTCTGACAGAGGACAGTTGGTTTAGGAAGGACATGCAACATCTCCAGAGAGCCACACGACAGACACACAAACACACACCTCTTTTGTAGGTTGTAGGCATCAGTGAGGGAACAACAGGAAAGATTCTGTGTATTGGGAGAGATCCTGAGATACCTTGTTCCTTCACCAGCTGAAATTAGTAACTGAAAAGATTCATCCTTCAACAGCCCGTTCTCAAAGCAGGACCATGGTCTGTGTTAGGAAGAAATTTTGAGGATTTGTAATAAGTTTTCAAGATAGCTACACAAGTGACTTGCCCTGCTTTGAAAACATTCATTTCATTCAGATTTATAGCCTTTCAGTCTAAATGTCAGGCTTCTTGCTGTCTTCTTTAGCTTTGGCAAGATAAATGTTGAAATTAAGTTTATTTCAGGAAATACAGCACAAAAACATCTACATAGCAGGTCTCATGTAAGTATGGTAAACTAGGCACTTGCTTCATGAAACCCATAGTCCAGTGAAAAATAGTCAGGAAAAGAATTCATTACAATTCAATGTGATAAAAAAAAATCTAGGCTATTGTCTTAGTCACTTTTCTTGTTGCTGAGACAAAATACCCAACACTCAAAGTTAAAGGAGAAAAAATTTATTTGACTCACAGTTTGTAGAAGTTTCAGTCCATAATGGACAGGTTCCATGGTAAGGTGGCATGGCAGATGGGCATCGCAAAGGAGAAACAGTCCATGGTAAGACAGAAGGCAGCAAGCAGCAAGGGAAAACCAGCAATTCTCTTTCTGGCCTTTATATCTTATCCAGGCTACCTGCCCTCAGGGTGGGCAACACTCATACCGTTATTCCTAAAATCACACTGAATCCATCCTAGCATCATATCCTTAATCCCAGCATCACACACCCTAGATCCAGTCACTTCAAAAAAACCTTACTTCTGACCATATGAAGCTTTGGGAGAGCATCTAGATACAAGCAATAAAATTTTTTATATTATAAAACGTATAATAGGGTATACTTTGTAGCCTAAAGATACATATCCTATCCAGATTTAGGAGGACAAAAGCCTCACAAAGGAAAGTGTCCTAAAGCTGTAACCTAAATTATGAGAGAATTCTAGACTAGGAGTCAGTGAACCTCAGTTATTAATCTTGTAACCATAAGCACATCATCTGAAATCAAAGATCAGTCTCTTCATCTTGCAATTGGTACAATACTGCTTAGTTCGTTCATGTCACATAAGCAAGTAAGAGACACATATGTAAATAATTGATAAATTCTAAAGGATTTTGTAAAGCACAAGGCCAGGTATCATCCAGGATCTGTCACTTACTATTGATTCTCCAGCAATCCAGCCTGCATGTGCTTGAATTGGAGCCAGAAACTTTGTTTTCACATAATAAGTTCACTGCTACATTAACTCTGCTATATTCACTCTCATGATCTGCTACAACCCAAACTCTGATCTATAAGGTTTTCTCTATTCTTTACTATTGTAAGAAACAAGAAAGAATCATAATCCATGGATGCTTCTCTAATTTGTGTTTTGTTAGCAGATTTAGGAATAAAGTGTTAACACTGCAAGTACAAAGTTGAATACATTGCAAACTAAAACGGGGCTCTATTCTAAAGCAAATATGAGGAACAAACCCTTCCATGGAAATATAGCAAGATTTGTTTTCTCTGTCTCGTTATTCATAAAGAACAATAGTACTTTTAACTATCAAGCAGCCCCTTTCACCTGTCATGCTTGGAGGAAAAGCAAAGATCATTTCTCTTAAAGTGAGATATAATTTTTTTAGCTTAAAAATGTGACAGTGGTCATCTTCAGCTGTCACCTAGAACAACTGCTGTGATAGCAAACCAAATTGGAGACACTCTGCTTCCAATGTCCAGAAAATTAATGCCACTTGCTTACCAGATAAAATAAAACACTCAGAAGAGTGAATTGAGAAGGCAAAAGACAACCTGGAATAAAACAAGAATAGCCAGTAAAGATTAATCCATGCTTTTAACCACTCCTAACGTCCTAATTTGAGAAAACCAAATACTCTTTCTCTGAGACAGATTTCTCCAAATAAACCTTGATCTGAATAAGGATGTCTTCTCTGAATGCAGAGCACAGAAATACAGTCTACTTCTCCACTCAAAACAACCTCTAGATTTGCATGATTCTCCCAAGTGTGAAAATTTTAAATTAAAGTTAAAGTGGTGGGCTGAGATAGAAATTGGTGAAGTAACTTTTTTCAGATTTTTTTTCAGTCATTAAAATTGAGCTAAGGAATGTCAACTGTTTATATGAATTTTTTTTTCTTTTGAGACAGGGTCTTGCTTTGTAGTTCAGGCTGGCTCAGAGCTCACTTGTAGCCCAGGCAAGCCTCGAACTCAGCAATCCTCCTGCCTCTGCTTCCTGAGTGCTGGGATTACAGGAGTGAGCCACCACGCTCTGCACTGTGGTATGTGCTATTGATTGCTGGTGGGCGTGAGTCACCACGCCCAGTATTGCATGTGGTTATGGGGGATCGAACTCAGGACCTTGCACTTGTGAGGTAGGCGCCCGAACCACTGAGCTAAATCTCTGGCCCTTTTATGAATCTTTTGAGAGAAAAGTATAGTGAAGCAAAACGTGAATTCTATTATGACCTGGTTACTTTAACTATATTTAAACTGACTTTATTTGTGACTAATATGGAAAAGATCAGTTTTCTTTCCTGCCTATAGGTTGGATCTAAGGCAGAAGCAATAATTTAGAGAATTAGGAAAAGACAGAAACAGTAAGAGCTTCTTCTTCCAGAGAGTCAGTCAACAATGATGGGGTAGTATAATGACTGTGAGCTAAAGATGATTCCTTATTCAAGACTATTTTCTGTCATAATTGTGATAGAAACATGTGTCTGTGCCCAATCTAAAATATGATTAGGCAGAGAAGTACACAGTGATGCCTCCATTGACCTCTTCTCCCTCTTTTCAGCCCTTACTTGTCCATTAACATTCCTCTGTGTCACACAAAACATTTAACTCTGTCCTATTTTGCACCATTTAGTTGTATATATTCTATATCTATAGAATGAATTCAACCAAGATTGACAGCAAACACTGTACTTTTTTTCTTCTTCTGGCACCTTGTAAAGTGAGGCCCTAAATATCATAAGTGTTCCTGAAGTATTTGGTGAAAAAGAAAACAGATGAATGGAATTAGATTTTCAAGGAATCACAGTACATTTTCCAAATCAATTCTTTTGTTGTATAAAGTAAGAAATAATGAGTTTTATATAAATATCCACACAGGTATCCTTTTATATGTATTCTTTCTACAAAGATCTCTCTCACTCTCTCTCTCCTCTCTCTCTCTCTCTCTCTCTCTCTCTCTCTCTCTCTCTCTCTCTCTCTCCATCTACATTCCCATAGACATGCTATTTGATCCACATATCAAAACTTACCTGTATTTTCATTTATGGAAGCAATTACATTTTTCAAATTTTCTAGGTGAAAACTGGCTTCCAGGTAATATAGCTTATGATCTAATAATCCATGATTTATGGTACCCTAGATGGTATAGTCATGTTTTATGGAGGCCCTGGAGACGTGGACTCTGTATGAAATGATTATATATCTACTTCTAGACTGTTTAATTGGTCAATGCAAGATAACCCACAGTTGAAAAACTCTCCAGTACAATTCAGATCTTTCAGCCAATTAAGATCTAGTTTGGAATGAACACCCATATAGTAAATTTGGAAAAATAAAGATTAAAGAAAATATCATTCATTTGATTTTCAAAAAGCCAAGTCTAGGTGACCAGTGCCAAAAGCTCCATAAATGAACAGCTGCTTGAGATGAGCTTGTATCTTGTGTATTTAAACACATTAATCTTAGAAATACGAACAAGAAGTCAGTGAAGCTGAATGTTTGTTTATTCTTTGAAAGCCTAGATCTTCATGGTGTCCTCCTCCACTTGATTTGCCTACACCTGTCATTTTGCCACAGGTTGCCAGAATTCCAAGAAGGGAGTATCATTAAAGTTTAAATAGACCCACTGGGCATGGTGGCTCATGCCTGTAATCCCAGCACTTGGGAGGCAGAGGCAGGAGGATTGCTGAGTTCCAGGTTTGCCTGGGCTACATACATATTGAGCTCAGGGCCAGCCTGAACTACAAAGCAAAAGCCAGTCTCAAAAATAAGTAAGTAAGTAAATAAATAAATAAATAAATAAATAGACAGACTGTTGTGGCTATGGAGAAAATCCAAAGGGAGAAAATAATAGGGTAAAAAAATACTAAAAATTTGCTATTGAATGAATATAGAGAAAGGTGACTATGGGAAACATGATTCTAGGTAGAAAAAATTGGGGAAAAAAAAGCTTAAAGTTTTAGTCAATCTTCGGTTTCCCCAGGAAGAAAAATATTTACCTGTCTGGATTTTTTTGGATTGCTGAGGAAAAAATAAGTGACACCCAAAGTTAAAGGAGAAAAGATTTATTAAACTCAGTTTGTAGAGGTTTCAGTCCATAGCTGGCTGGTTGCAAAGCAGGGTAACGTGGCAGAGGTGTATCACAGAGAAACAATCCATGGCAAGTAGGCAGGTGAGAGCTCATTTGCCCTCTTTCTGTCCCTAATATTTTATGCAGGCTCCCCACTATACAGTGGTTTTAGTACTCACACTCCTAATCCTAGCCAGAACTGGGCCAGCCCAATGAGTGTACAGATTTAGTAATAGCAAACCATACACGCTAATCCAGCCATCTTTGAAGCCTTTCCACCATCACCATGACTACATGAGGCTTTGGGAAGACATCTAGATATAAACCATAACATATCTCAACACAGAAAAAGAAACAATAGCAAAATAGTAACAAAACATTGTGGAAAATCCTGTGCTTAATGGCTCTGCCATTAAGAAGTTTTAACAGAAAGGACATGTCACTTTTGGAAGCCTAACTTGTCTCATATTAAAAATGAAGATATTGGGCCTGTTTCTAGGTTTCCTCAGAAAAAATAAGCTGTTACCTAAAGAGTTTAGAAACTACTTCAGATTCTTTGAACCTATCAGTTCTGATTAAAATTTCTGGTTGTATTCATTTTCCTCCTGTGCAGTCCCAGGGTTGTCAACAATGGATTAGGCAGAGGATTCAAATCCCAGGGCTTCTGATCTGAAAAATGTTCTGTTACTTTCTCATCATTAATTCCAATTTCATATTTTATTGATAGTGCATAGAGGCAATTAAAAAAAATACCTCTCTCCATGCTGTACTGCCATATTGTTAAATATTACATCCTATCCATGTGTGAAGTTTTCTAAAGGCATATGTTTACAGATAGATCCTGGAAGCCAACCACAGTGAAATGCTATGCTGGTGCCTTTTGGATACAGCTGTATTTCTGGTTGAGAGGGAGTTCAAACAGACTCTGACCTTTTGGAATGGGGAGAATAATACTGCACTTAAGGAAAACCTGCAGTTGGCAAGATACTCTGTCTGTCCCAGTCACTCATTCATTCAACAAGTATCTTCCCAGTGTGCATTAAGTGCCAGAAACCATGCTAAGCACTTGAAAGACATAAAAGACACACTTAGTCCTTACCTCAGTGAAGCTTACACTTCAGGGGGGTATTATAAGAATGTTACTGGTGAAAGCTAGAAGTTAGATGTCAAGGTGGCTCTCTCTTAATAGCTTTTGAAAAGAGAAAAGTGATTCCGCTGTCTCCCCGAAGGAAAGAATGCTATTTCTTTTTGATATTCCTCGTGTAGAATCACTGAGCACAGGACACTTATCAGATTCCTTTTAATGAGCCATCAGAAGTGAACCCCAGATGTAAATGTATCTAGTCTGAGAAGAGAGAGAGAAAAATTCTTTCTCCATCCTGAACACATAGTTACATTAGTGATGTCTATTACCACTATTATTAATAGAGTGATAACAGTGATGGTAATAAAGATAATGAAGATGCCAGGACCTCGAAGGCCTGAACCAAAGTCTATACTCCATATCCATCTTGGTTTGATCCCATGAAGAGCAGAGCTGTACGAAGGGATGGCCACAAGCCTAGAGCTTTCCAGACTCTCTGTGGTGTATTGTGTATGTGTTGTTCTTCTGCTGGAAAAAACCCTTCACTCTTTCCTACCAGTTTTTTCTTGCCCACTGTACCTTCCGGTGCCTTAGACACTTCAGGTACTGGCTTGCACATCACCTCCTCCTGAAGTCTCCCCTAACCTCACACCCTCTAATGCAGTTCCACAGCATCTTGCCTTTGCTTATTGTGACATTCATCTGGGCATATTCTATTTATCTCTTATTATTTATTTATTTATTTATTTTTGCTTTTTGAGACAGGGTCTTGCTTTGTAGTTCAGGCTGGCCCTGAGCTCACTATGGTGCCCAGGCAAGCCGCCGCGAACTCAGCAATCCTCCTGTCCCTGCCTCCCGAGTGCTGGGATGACAGGCGTGAGCCACCACGTCTGGCATTGTGGTATGCGGTGTCGATTGTTGGTGGGTGTGTCTCCACGCCCAGCATTATATGTGGTCACCAGGGATCGAACTCAGGACCTTGCAGTGGCGAGGCAGGCGCCGGAGCCACTGAGCTAACCCTCCGGCCCTTATCTCTTATTTAGATTCATGTGTCTCTGAATTCAAAATGATCATAGAAGGTTAGCAGAGAAGTGAGTGAGCAAGGTTGCCTAGTTTACTCAGACCAAATGAGCACAAGCAGCTGCCCTTGCTCTAATTGAGGAAAGCACAGATCTGTCTTCACATGTTCATATATTCTCAATCAATATTCTGTATTGAACTTAATTTGATTTTTTTTTCTAGTCCAGGAAACATGACTTACTTTGGCTACTGGAGAGAAACATGTAGTTTTATGGTCAGTTTGGCAGGTCTGAGGGAGACAACATCACAGCTATCAGGTTCTTCTCAGCCTGTAATTTTGCTTCCTCTCTCCAAACTAGTTGTGGATGGTATAGTCAGGCAACTGCTCAAATCTCAAGGTCTTCTGTGTCCTAAAGATGATTCTATTAGTAATGCAAAAGAGATAGAGACCATATTATTTCCTCCTTAAAACTGTCTCAGGAAAAGTCCTTGTGTAGCCAATAAAGCAGAGCCAGAATCAGGGGAATCGGTAAGAGGATGAGGAACAATGTGGATATTATTGTTGAAAAGATTTTGGATTCAGCCCCTCAGGTCTGCCCTTTATTCTAGTGTGAGCTCACACTAGTTATTTATACTTTATGAACCTCAATTTCCTCTGCTGTAAAATGGAGATCATGTTCCAGCTTGTTGGGTTAAATGAGATAATAGATGCAAGCAGCATAATAGGCTTCCAGCTGTTTACTTTTCTCAAATCTATGCTCGGGATTTAATGTACTCCAATTTTAAAATATGTGCATAACATATAGGCTGAGGTGGTGAAGGAGAGATGAAAAAAACAATAGATTGTTGCTTTTAAAGAGGAAATAACTATTATAAATCAGTACCTCTCAAACTTAGCCATGATGCAACCTCATCTGCAGTGCTTGTTGTAAAGAGATGGGCTCTGTCCCCAGAAGTTTTGACCCAGTAAAAGTAGGGTAGGATCCAGAGTTTTCAAGTCCAACTACCTCCCAGGTAGTGGGAATCTTTTGGTTCTCAGACCGTAATTCTGTTGGCCAAATACCCATCAGGTAGAACACTCCTAGGTACATAGTAAATGCTCGACATAACTGAATGTTACTCAGATATCCACTAAGAGCAGTGAACTGGACCACACTTTCCTGGACAGCAAAACTCAAATTGTTTTCAATAGCAGATGATAATCCTTCAGAGCCTCAGTATTGCCAATGAGCTCATTTCTCATTAAAATGCATTCTTGGCTGGAGATTTAGCTCAAGTGGTACCAAGCCAACCTTGGACACACAAGGGCCAGAGTTCAATACCTGGTACCAAGAAAAAAA
>PVIC010036465.1:0-18560 GCA_004025085.1 Thryonomys swinderianus
CTTGCAGGCAGCGGAAGTCACTCCCCGGTGCCATTTCTTGAGGGAATTACTACCGATGCCTCCTTGTTCTAGGATTGGCAGGGCTCCACCTTAGCCCAGGCAGAAACCGGAAAACTAGGCCTAATTACATACCGTGTTTCTTGCCCACTGCTGCTGTGATCAGCAAAGTCTTTGGAGCACAGGAACCCACTGAAAGCTCATGAAAGACCTTGGGGAAGCAGCGGATCTTTACCCAGAACCTAAATCAGTGTTTCAGTTCGGCACTGCTGGCCACCAGCTTGTTGCCCCTAAGAAGGACAATTATATAAAATGAAGGAGTTGAAAATGAATGACCCATCTGAGGCTCAATAAAGCTTTGAAGGCAAAGCATCCTTGAAACTTTAACCATCCCCAGAGCCAGGTGAGTCGGCTTTCGGTTACTTTCACCAATGCCCAGGGCTCACACAACCACGGTGAAATCTTTTCTCACCCTCCCCACCACAGCCCCGGGTACAGAGGAGGGCCCTGGGCATGGAAAGGGCAAAAGGTAGTGCTTGAGAGAGGCAGATCAATACTGACCACAGGGCTGGCACCCTGAAGTAGGAATGGGATGCCCTGGAGACACTCCTCAGAGCCCAGGGCAGGAGCTGAGCTACGAGGAAGGAGGCTGCAGTGAACATACTGGCAGGGTGCACGGGGTGCCCCCAAGCAGGGCACAGTGTCTATGCACCTGGTGTGAGCCAGCGCCTGGGAGAGCACGGCAGCCCTCACCATCCCCTTGTTGTGCCTGAATCTCACGCTCTAGAAAGCCCAGGGCCTGCTGCAGTGTCCCGTGGCGATGACGCAGGGTGGGAGAGGGACACCTCTGGGCCAGTGCCGCCAGGCGGTACATCAGGCGCACGTCGGCAGGTCCCTCGCAGGTACAGGGATGGCCGGGTTGGCCCGGGGCTTTGAGACCAGACCGCACACGGGGAGCTCTGTGGGGAGGCCCGAGGGTCTCAGCAGGGGCTGGGGTCGGAGGCGTAGAAGTGCCTGTGTCCAAGATGTGCAGGCACTGACTTGAGACGGTAATAGGGCCAGTTTACACAAGAGCAAGAGCACGGACACACTCTGCAATATAAACCCTGGGCCTCCATCACCCCCATGGGACTCCATGAGACAACTTGACTACGCTAATGAGTCAGAGCAGACTCAGGAAACTAATGATTAGAGTCCTCCATCTGCCACGGACAAAGCAGGTTCCAGGGAGTACCCCACACATCCCCCGTGATAAGAGGTCGCCAAGACATCTCGTTGCAGGGCCAGGAGGCTGTGCCACCTGCCCTGGGTGGCCACACCCCCACCAGAGGTGGAACTGGGGCCCGCTGTCCTCCCCAGGTTAGCTGGACTTGCTCTGAGAGTGGGGAGCAGAGGAGGCTCCTCCACGGCATGTCTAAAAGCAGGGGTGCTCTTTTGACGCAAGTGGGACTCTTAGGACCTGGAGAGGTGCCCTCAGCATCAGGGCCTGCAGTGCGGGGTAGCCCTGACCCGTGAGCCTAAACTCCATCTCTACTGCCCGTGGCAGCTGTGCATTAGATCCACAGAGGGCATACTGGACAGGGGCCTGCAGGGCCGGGATGCAGCCTGGGAGCAGTCACTGAGACAAGGGTCTGAGTGCGGGAAGCATGGCCAGGCCTTGGAGGGCTTTGTCAGGAGGGGGTCAATCGGTGGGTTTCAAAGGCACAAACAAGTTTGCTGCCACTGGCTGAGCCCCTCTGAGGGTCCCGAGCACCGGCGGGAGTCCCGGCACTCAGGATGCTGCATGAAGAACATGCCAAGTGCCACGACAGGCTCAGGTAGAGCAAGCAGGCACATTTCTCACAGCTCCCTCCTGGAGACTCCCATTCGCTGAGCATCGACTCAAGAGTTCCACAGCCCTTTCGCAGCCCCAATGCGCGGTCTGGCCCTTGCCCAGGACTGCCAAAGTCATTTACCTCCAGCACTTACTTCCTGTGTGCCCAAAGGGTTGGGTGAGGTGTGAGGGTTTGTCTTGGCCCAGGCGATGCCCTGCAAACATCGCCTGGGACAGGCTGAATGCGTCATCAGCACAGGGCGCTAAGCCTTTCTTAACGTTGAGCCCAGCCTCTGCCACAAGTCAAGGGCTGCGGGAACTGGGCCAAACACTTAGGTTGGGCACTGACAATTGTTGCCACCCTGAAACTTCCCCTATGCCAGGTGGTCTCCAACACCCTCTAACAACCTTCACCTCAACTGGCGAGTAAAGAGGCATTACAGAATGGGAGGGTGACAGAGCCCCCAAAAAGCTAGCTGCCCTTAATTCTTGGAGACTTTTGAGGTGACTATAAAAAAGAAAGAATCTTGGCAGTGTGTTAAAATTCCCTTGGATTATCTGTTGAGCCAGTGGGATCACAGGCAATGAAAAGAAGGAAGGGAGATCCCACAGAGAGACAAAGACAGAGAGGCGAGGGGGAGACAGCGAGAGAGCACGAAGAAAGGGAGGGTGGAAGGAGAACAGAAAGAAGAGGGGGGAGGAGTGACAGCACCATCCCGGAGGCAGGCTGAGCAGTGTGGCCACGAGCTACGAGACACCAGCAGCCACCCAGAGCTGGAAGAGGCTCGGAGTGCCTTGGCTCACACGGCATCCAGAAGGGATGTGCCCCGCCCCTACGTTTCTCACACTCAGCAAGGCAGGACCTCTGGCTTCAGAACGCTGGGCAAATAAGTATGTGTCATATCCAGACACCAAACATGCTGATCAGTTAGTGCAGACTCAGGAGGCTCAGACAGACTCCTCCACCCTCCCCACCATGTGGGGAGGCCTCAGCCATCCGCACTGCCCAGCTCTGTGGACGGCTCGCCTGGGGAGACTCTGAGGCTCCTGTGGGTTGAAGGGAATCCGGCCCAGTGTACTTGGGTCCTGGATGCTGCCACTGCGAAGGCTGGGGCAAAGCCCTCACCCCCTCAGAGGTGAAAGGGAACAGTTTATGGCAGCACAATTCACAATAGCAAGTAGCTAATATGTCCCTCAACAGCTGAATGGACAAAGAAAATGTGCTGTTACCCACGGTGGAGTATTATTCTACCACACAGAAATATAAACTTAAGACATGTGTAGGAAAATGGATGCATCTTGCAACCCTAATGTCAAGTGAAATAAACCAGGCACACCATATTAGTTACCATACGGTTTCTCTTGTATGAGAAACACAAACAAGTAAAGAACTAGATAAATAAAATAAACTAAATGGAGATAAGAGGAACTAGTGAGGTAAATATTTTGCATATGTGAAGAGGGTGAAGAAGTGGAGGGAAAGGGTGGAAGACGAGGGAAGTGAGATGGGTACGTCCCAGCTGTCTGCGAGAAATGCAGGTATTACTACTACAAACCTGACAAACAGAAACAACAAATAATGAAATTTGAAAAATACTTGAAACTTGATGAATATAGATCAGGGTTTTATCACACAAGAAGATAAATATATAAGTCAATGTATTAGTTAACTGCATCAATTCGGCTACCCCATAATGTATGCCAATCTCAAAACATCGTGTTGTACCCCAGAAATATATAAACTTCTGTCAACAAAAAAACACTCCTCCGGCCTCACTAAGCCTTGCACCCTGTGGCCAACAGCTCCCACCGCAAGCCGCCCACCCTGCTCGCCACCGGGAGCTCACCTTTTCTGGGTTCCCCCGCAAGGGAGATCAGTGGGACAGTCACCCCTCGGGTGCCTGGGGTGCTGCTTTTAGAACCTCTGCAGATACCAAAACCAGCGGATATCCAAGTCTGCTCTATAGCCGGCTATAGTATTTGTGTACAATCTCTACAGCTCGCCCTTAGGCTTGAAATCGTCTCTAGATGGCTTACAGTATCTAATATAATGTACATGCTGTGTAACTGTTATCCTGCACTGTTCAAGAATCATGACGAAGAAAACAATCTGTACATGGTTGGTATCGATGTGATTATACCCCCACTTTCCATCTGTGGTGGCCGAATTCGTGCTGCTGGAACTGTCAAATGTATGGCCCCCTCTGTTTGCCTTCCTGTGCCAGTCAGTACGTCTTGCCTTCCATCTCCCATATGTCTGCAAGTGCCTAACGGACAAGGTCTTTTAGAGAAAGTCTAAAACACACCAGCTCATTTTTCTACTTCAAGGCCAACTTCAAAGAAAATGTTCCAGGTTCTTCTGTTTGCATCAGTGGCTGCCCGGGGCCCAACCAAGGATGTGGCCAGGAGTGAAGCCTGATCACCTGCGGAGGCACCTGGAGTTTCCTCTTCTGGTCCCCAGGAGCTGGAGCCATGAGAAACCCTGCTGCACGATATTCCCATGCTCTAGGGGTGGGCACAGCCACCTCAATTGAGAAAGGTGTTGGGTCACAGAGACCTCCTGGTTCCCAGTGTGCTCTGCCAGCTCCCAGCTCTGAGGTTTGGGCACATTACCCAGTCCCTCCTTGCCCGTCCCTGACCTGGGCTGGTGCCTAGAGCCTCCGTTACTGTAAGGGTGCGGTGGGGTCAGACCACAGAGAGTACTGGCCTGGCTGGGCCTTGTGAGACAAGGAACGGCCTCAGTTTGTGCTCTTGGGCCCAAGAGACGCAGCCAGAAGAAACCGAGACGCAGGCTGGATGAGAGGAGCAGGACTCCCCAGCATCAGCGGCCAGAGCAGGAAGTTGGCTGGGGCTCTGCCTGTTAGCTGAGCAAATAATGCATTCTTCAGGAAGAGGGGCCCAGGGCCCCGCTCAGTATATGAAGGCTCTGGGCCGGGCTCTGGAGGTTCACTGTAAGTCCGCGGAGCATCCACAATCCTGTCCTACCATGAAGCTCACCACCTCCTTCCTGGTGCTCTGCGTGGGCCTGCTCTGCCACTTTGGTGAGTGCTCCCAAGGCCGTTGTCATCCGCATTGCTCCTCCCCAGCCCCTTCTGCTGATTCTGGCCTGCGGCCTCTGACCCCTGGGCACCTTCCATCTGGGCCCCTCCAAGGCCCCTCTCTCCTTCCGTGGCCTTCCGGGCCTTCTGGGATCAGCCCGCCCTGGGGTCTCAGCCTCTCCCCACACCCTGCTCATCCCTGTGCGCACGCCAGCACTGGTGGGGGAGCACCCCGCTGCTCTTCACCTGGTCAATGTCCACTTGCTCTTCAAAGCACACAGAAAATGTGCCTCTTTTCAAACCTTCCCTCCGGCCCGCAGAGATCAGCGTTCCCTTCCCGCAGCCCACGACATCTCCTCTGGCTTCTGCAGCCTTCTCACGGGGCCAAGGCTGCTTCCGTGCCACCTCGCCCCACTGTCCTCCAGATCCTCATGGCGCCGCCATCAGCGAGGGGGCGGGTGGCTGGCCGGGTGGTGCCCATATCCTCCTGAAGGAAATGGGACCGCCCTGGATGCAGATTCTACCCCCCTGTGTGTTGGCAGGTGATACTTTCTTTATGGAGTCCCTGGCTAAGCCTGTGGCTAAACCCATAGCTGCCTTGGCCCCTGGGGCAGAGGCTGTGGCGGGAGCGGTGCCCAAGCTCCCTCTGCCCTTCAACCCCCTGAAGTTCATGCTGGCCAGCCTGGGCATCCCGGTGGAGCACCTCATCGAGGGTTCCAGGAAGTGTGTCGCCGAGCTGGGTCCTGAGGCCGTGGGAGCCGTGAAGACACTGCTGGTAACACGGGTGTTACTCTGGCCAGCCCGGCCCCGGCAGGGAGGCCCTATTCTGCCCAGGAAGCCCACCACGGAGAACTCGAGCTCTGTGGCTGTGACTGGGGTGGGCCAATCTGAATTGCAGGGGGCCGTGAAGAGTCCAGGGTGGGGGACACGGCGCACCTCTCACTGGGAGTGGCCACGGGCTGTGGCACCAGCCCCAGGTCCTACTCCATCCTCGGGCACAGCCCTCCCTCTGGCCAGTACCCGTGCGTTCCTGTCTGGTCTGAGTGACCTGTGCGGTCAGCGAGGCCCGCCTCAGCACCCTCTGGCGGCAGAGAGAGGCATGTTCACGCTTGGGTTTTCCAGGGCGCCCTGACTCTCTTCGGTTGACCGGATGGAGTAGAAGCTGCTACCCACCTGGCACGACTGGAGACCCTGTTTCCAAGCTGACTGCTCCTATCTTTCTCAATAAACATGGCGAAGCTTTGTAGGTGATGTTTCTGGCCAGAAAGCCAATTCTCAAGGGGCCCAAAACACCGCGCACCAGAGTAAGCAGGGTATGTGTGTGAGAAACAGGTGAACGGTGCCCACACTCGGCAGGGACTCTAGAGCTCATGATCACCAGTGACGGGGACTGAGTTCAAGGGAAGGTGAAAACTAACAGGAAAATTTCCCCATTATTCTGTCATTTTTAATGATACATGGAAATTAGTTAATCTTTAAGGACTGGAAGGACTGCACCAAACAATTTCTTGCCAACCTTAAGGTATTTACCCTTTGACATGTATTTTTGTAAGCGTGCAGGATCTGGTTGATGCATTTGCTTTTCCACCCAAGGCCCAGCTTTCCACCCAAGGGCACACTTACGGACTACGTGCTACTGCTGGTGGGACAGTGCCTGTGGGATCTAAAACACAGACCTGGCCTTTTTCTGTTCCTATTTTGACAAGATTACTCAGGGACTCTGTGTGTGTGTGTGTGTGTGTGTGTGTGTGTGTGTGTGTGACACTTTAATGAGTTCACAAATGAGAACAGGAGAAAGGAAGCTACCTGGATGAATCGCCATGCCAAGCATCTTGGCGTGATCGAACTTGGGACCTTGCGCTTGCAAGGCAGGCCCCTGAGCCGCTGAGCTAAATCCCTGGCCCTATTTGGATGCAGCTTAAGTCTGAATGTGATCACCAACACACTGCTCAAAAGATTGTGGAGTATGTCTGATGGGGAAGGTGGTGCAGACAGAGAACCTGAAGCTACACACGAGTCGAGGCCAGCCTGAACTGCTTAGTGAGAGCACATCTAAAAACAAAAACAAAAGAATGTAGCCCTCTATTCAACAGTGAATTCTGGGCTGTTTTCTCCAGCAGGGTTAGGGGTTAGAGGCTGACTCCCTTAATGTGGGTGTGGCTCTGCTGTACCACAAGTCCCCAACTCACAAACGATTTCTGTTTGTAAATCAAATTCACTCACAAACCCACAGTCTTATATAGTGCACCTGGCTCATACACATGCCACCCAAAAGATCCTACATGATCCTATGCCAATATAGCTGGTGGAGTTTCCAGACCTCTCTGCTTATTAACCAAATACTGTAGATAAAATTACATGAGAAACCAATCTGGCAAGGAGTAGGCTCTCCTTTCCTTTAAACTCACAACACCCAACAGTGCCAATGTTTATTTCACCTTCCTCAAGCGAGTGTGAGGACCATCCCAGTATCCATGTGTCCAGTGGCTACTACCTTCACGGGCTGTACACTGATGGGTCTGACAAGTTGTCCTAGGCAAAAGCAGTGCCGGCCGTTCAGAGGCCACACGACGGTGCAACGGCTCTTGCCAGCTACCACAAGAGGGCAGTCTTGATCTAGGCACCAAGCCTTCCAATCGTGGACGGC
The DNA here is from genome assembly GCA_004025085.1 of Thryonomys swinderianus. Lineage (NCBI taxonomy): Eukaryota > Metazoa > Chordata > Mammalia > Rodentia > Thryonomyidae > Thryonomys > Thryonomys swinderianus. The sequence goes on from PVIC010036465.1 coordinate 7,496, forward strand.
TACAGGGGAAATCCGGGTCAGACCCTACCCCACTGGCTTCTACCCTCGGCAATGAGAGTACAGAAGTGAAGAACAAAAGACAGGGCAGAAAACAAAGGGAAAGAGTGAAGAAAGAGAACAGGAAAAAAGTGTTAAAAGAAAAAACACCCAACAATAGAAAAAATAAAAATCCAGTACCAAAAGGCTCTTCAAGGCGTGGACCTCCCGGCTCTCTAGCACGCAGTTCGGAGTCGTCAGCCGGGGAGCGGCCACGGCTCCCGGTGCCCCTGGTTTCCAGCCACCGTGCCTGCCCGAGGCAGCGCAGGTCCTGCGGGGCTGAAAGGGCAGCAGCCTTTCCCCGAAGCGAGTCCAGGGCCCCGTGGGTGCCGCTTGCCCGGAGCCCCCGCGGCTGTGCTCGCCGTCCCCGGAGCCCCTGCAGGGCGGCCGGCAGGGAGCTGGCCCACGGACACGCGCAGCCCCCGGAGCTCAGGCGGCGGCAGGCAGGGCGATCTTGGCGATCTTGGCGCCGCGCTCGTCCCTGGGGCGGCGGGCGGAGCTCCTGGTGGGACCCGCGACCCCTCCCCCGGGCGCTGCGCTCCGGTTTGGGAATGCTAAGTTGCAGGGAGGCAATGGCTGGAGCTTCCGCCACCCCGCGTCTTCCTGGAAGTTAGTGGGCTTTGGCCGGACTCAGGGGGCCTCAGCCCCGGCCAAGCGGGGAGCCACGCTCACCCCCCCGGCCAAAGCTCCGCCAGGGGGCGCCAGGGGACAGCACGCTGCAACCGTAACCTCAGGACATCTAGGAACCCCAGTGTCAGAAGGGGCAAGGATCACAGGACGGTCTTTCAATAAAGGGGAAGTACTTTGAGAACTGTCTTTTACTGTAATGAACTGGAAAAACACCCCCAAACGTTCACTATATATTTTTTGGAAAAAGAATCGTTTAACATTTTTTAAGTAGTCTTTGAAATACTTTTTCCGGGATATGATACTGGGATGACTGGGCTCACAGTTTAATTTTATAAACATAAATTTTTGAAAAAAATATAGAAAAATAGAAACAGAAAAGGGGTATCAAGTCTTGGTCTGCCCCCTCAGAAAATGTGTCCACACTCTAGGAAAAGAAAAGCACTTGTCCAACGGCTGGCGTTACCCTCCTACAGGGTGTTACAGAAAGCCCACTGCGCTGCGGCCCTTGCAGGCGAAACCGAAACGCAGCGCGACCATCTCAGGCCAGGGCTGCCCAGAGCGGTCCGCCGTGCAGCAGATGCCTGCAGGCCCACGGCCACCACTCTGAGCATCTCCTGTCCTCGTAGCGACCAAAGGTAACTTGCACTGATTTCTTGGTGTCTCGGTAGGTCTAGTGCTAAGTACGTATACGACTTCTTCTCCCGACATGTGTCGATGGGGGTGGCTCTGCACTTGGCAGAACTGATCACAGCCCTGGCCTTTCACGTTAGTCGTGAGCAGCAGTGTGCCCAGCTTCCAGCCCTTCTTTTTTTGCTGCGGTACTCAGAGTTGAACTCAGGTCCTTGTGCTTCTAAGGTAGGCGTGGTACCACTTCGGCTAAATCCCCAGCCCTGCCAACTTTCTTACATTTGTTGGCATAATACCTTTTCCCACCCTTTTAACTGTCAACCCAGTTGTGCCTCTGTACCTGAAATGCACAGACAGATACGGTACTTTTATCCAGGCTGTCCTGTGAGGTGACTGCTTAACTCACGTTACTATTATATACTACATGTAAATATTTTGTTAGATTTATCTGACACTTTACCTTTTGTTTTCTTCAGACTTTGCAATATATGAGTTTGGGTTGCAGTGTAGGCACTTCCCCTCTACAAGGTCCCCCGGGGTGGGCCTGGACACAGGAAACGCCAAGTCAGGGCTAACCCTAGTAACAACGAACGATTACAAAAACTCACCTGGGGCTGGGGATTGAGCCTAGTGGTTCCGGCATCTGCCTGCAAGCTCAAAGCCCCAGATTCGATCCCCAGTACTACACATCCCAATGCCGGGCATGGTGGCTCACGCCTATCATCCCAGCACTCAGGAGGCAGAGGCAGGAGGATTGCTGTGAGTTCGAGGCTCGCCTGGGGTACAAAGTGAGACCGTCTCAAAAAGCAAAAACAAAACAAAAAGCTCCTGTTTTTCTCTCACACTGAGACAAGAACTGAGTGAGGCTCTTGCTAATCTACTTCCTAAACATTTCAAACCCCACTCCTCTCTCTTCCTGCTCTGTAGACTTTCCTCAGCTTCTCACGGTCAGCTAACCCTCACGAGAAGCCAGCTAACCAGCCTGACACCACCTGGGCTTCACTCTTCACCTACCCTCCACAGTGCTGCTGAATCTCTTTACAAGAAAAAAAAAAAAAAACTGGTAAAGTTACTGCCACTTAAAACTTCAGGGCTCTTGACACTAGCTACAGGATGAAGTCCCAGCCCCCACCTGTCACACTCTACCACTCTGCACCTCTGGATCTCCCTGTTCTCAACCTGTCCCATGATAGCTCTACTACTCTGAACCCTTCAAACAACAGCCCAAAGATGACCACTCTGAATGACTATGGCGACCACATAAAGAGCTATTCCCAGGCCGGAGGGTTAGCTCAGTGGTTCTGGTGCCTGCCTTGCAGGCGCAAGGTCCTGAGTTCGATCCCTGGAAACCAGATATAATGCTGGGCGTGGAGACTCACGCCTGTCATCCCAGCACTCGGGAGGCAGGGACAGGATTGCTGAGTTCGCCGGCGGCTTGCCTGGGCTCCAGAGTGAGCTCAGGGCCAGCCTGAACTACAAAGCGAGACCCTGTCTCAAAAAAAAAAAAAAAAAAGAGCTATTCCCTACACACAGGTGTACCTTTAACACTCACTGCACTGAACTGCAATGGACAAGGCACGGTGATCTATAAATCCCTACTTCAAACTATGTGTAACACCTATAATTCTGAATGTCTCAATTTTAAATGTATTGATCAATACGCGATCAAGAAAAGTGGTAAAACAACTTTTATTCACCAAAATGAATCTATTTATGTAATCCTTCTCTTGTTTTGGACTCTCTTTCCTAGTAAAACTAAAAAACATCAGGCAAAGAGTCCTTGAAGGTCACTTCAGGTCACACTGATTAAACAAAAAGCTCAAAGATTCAAGTAATTTAATGTGTGAGGGTAGCTTAGAGTGAATTGAAGTTGGCAGTTCAAAGAAAATGAGAAAATGAACATCTCATACTTTATGATTAGAAATCTTTCATGTGCTACAGAAACCGTTTGCAAGCTACCCTGAACTCCAGTAATTTTCCAATTTCTATTTCTACACCAGTTAGACTCATCTGAAGAAGTGACACTGAATATTATGTGGGCCCAGTTTACTTACGGAAATATTTCACAAATCTCACTAAAATTCTACTAAAAGCTACTCTTTACACGGGATTATTCTAAAATATAACCTGTTACACTGCCTTTGTAATATTTATGAAAACTTATTTTTAAATCCCTTACATTTGAATATCTAAATAGTTCAAAACAAGGAATCGCGAGGAATAGATCACACTGTTACCCACAACCTGGAAACATTATGCTAAATGTTTCAGATCATGTTTCTTTAGGTGTGTGCCTATTCCTCTAAAAAACATTAGTTAGAATTTTAAAAGTAACACAGTAAACATTATTTCATTAACATTTTATACTTTGTAGACAATTAAATGGACCAAAACTCCTGCTAGAGAGGCAAAATTAGACTATATACCTACTTCAAAAACTTAACATCTCAGAAAACATTCTCTAAATTTTCTTTTTGAATGATTTTTCTAGGACTTACATACCATTTACATTTATTTGTCATAGAAGTAGTTTCTAAAAAAGCAAATAAACCCCTTGCTCCCCGTAACTACAGGCCCACACAACAGGACTGGAGAAATCACATATTTTTAAAGCTCAACATATACATCAAAATACATATGTAAGTGTAAAATGTTAATAAATTAGTATAACCCCAACACAATGTTTGCTACTATATGAAAAGCATTTATTTAAAATATGTCCACCTCTTTCCAAAAGACGGAAGACACAGGAGCCCATCTCTTCTATTGAGGTATACAGAAACAACAATAATCCTAAATTTTAAAGGACCGTCAAGTACCTAATATAAAACTGAACTTTGGCAAAGATAGGAGTGTTATACAAAATAACAGCCAATAATACACAGTCTTTACACGATTTCCCTGTATCATGGCCCTGTCCCCTTTCACTCTTCCCTTTGAAAGGGTGAGTTACAACCCTGTTCAGATGACTCAGTATTTTTAAAAGTAGACCTCTAAGTATTAACGTTGATTTTTCTCAAATCTCAGTACTACAGCTGTACAAATTACACTTTAAAGTATTTGAAACGGATATTGAATTTATTGGTTGGCTATGAGTAGGAAAATACATTGGTAAAGAAAAGAGACCCTGTATATAAATATAACGCCAGCTAGTTACAACGTGACCAAGGCTCCACTGAAAAGAGTAAAAGCCCTCGTCACCACCGCCCATCTGGGTGACCCTCCCAAAGAGCTGCCTAGGCAAATGTGACATTCTTTGAGCTCAGAGCAGATTATGTGCTGGGTTTTATCACACAAATGGTAAACAAGAGTTAGTCCAGTGCATTACGCCATATAATGTACTGTGAATAAAGACTAGATAGTCTATTTTAGACACTCTATCAACATAACAATTTTTAAATTTTACAGAACTGAAGGAAGAGAAAAGGGAGCATCTGAAATACTGTCTGTGAATGGGGGAGAGGCCTTTATGTTCTTCTTCCAGCTCTCTGCAAAAGCTATGCGGGGTGTTCCGATCTGGGCAGGACTAGGGACTGAGCCCAAGGTCTTTGCAGTGAGCTACATCTACAGCCCTTTTTAAAATTTATTTTGAGACAGGGTTCTCTAAGGATTAAACTGCCGGGCAGGGTTTAACCTTGTGATCCTCCTGCCTTCCTTAGCATTCCAGAGTGCTGGGATTACAGGCATGTACAACCAGACCTGGCTTTGAGTCATTAAAAGATCAAAGGGTTTGTAACTTTTTGTTTTAGGCTGGCTTTTGTATCCCATGACCCCAAAACCTTACAAGTCATGATAGAAAGTAATTCCTTAAGTCTGAAGAGCAAAAAAAGTGGAACTCTGAAACTTGAACATTATCAAAAACCTCACTCTTAGAATGTCTTTGAAACTACCATTTCAATATTTAGGAGTGCATGCCATCCAACTTAATGATATTCTTAGGTTTCAATGTGCTAACCCAACCTAAGTTCTCCTGGTTGTCCCCTGTCAAAAATACAAATGAAAACTCTCTTCGTGGAGATGTTCTTTGCCTATCTTCTGGGACTATTAAAGTTGCAATCAACAATTTACTTCTATAACTTTAGTTTAAAATATGCCATAAATTAATTTTGATGATTAAATTCTCAAAGCATAAATAATTACCACTAATATGGTAAAATGTATTCAAGAGATTTACAACAAGAAACTGAGTGCCTCCAAATTTCTCATCTTTAGACCAGAAAGCATCCCAAATTTTCTGTATAACATTCCTATGAGGATTTTTCCAGCAAGAACACTGAATTACATTACAGTAACACATTAAAATACACCTGTTACAGAATTTTTGTAAAATAATCTACACTGTAAAAACAAACTAGCTTTTATTGCATTTAGGGAATATGGATTATTGGAAATTATTTAGGACACAAAAATATCTAAAACATAAACTCTTGCTTAATGAAAGTATCATAGTCTGTTTTGGTGTGAATGTTTATCCTCTATAGGCTCAAAATATTCCTTTTCTTGTGACATTTACAGGTGTAAATCTGCACTCTTGGTTCAAATTTACCCTATCTTTGTAAGGTAGAGAAGCCTTTCGAACTGACTCACAGACACAGCGTACCTGGAAGAGGAAAAAACAAGTACTCACAAGATACCACAGGCTGTTTTAGTATGCAGCCCCAAATTTCAAATATATTATAGACAGTAACAAATACAGATGAAAACATTTTGTGTAAAGCTCAAACCTTTAGCATCTAACAGGTGCACTCTACTTCCAGCATCTACAAGAAGAATTATCTCCCGTTAACAAACAAAGAACAAGTAAGTGCTCTTTCCTCCCATTCACAAAGCTCTCTGGACCTGCAATCCCACAGTCAGGCTCCATGAAGAGTGGCTTCCTCCATCAGCTCAACCAGTTCCAGCTCACCTCACTAGAAATTGTCATGATGCACAACACAGTGTTGAGGAAAAATGAGTAAACACACTTTTATTCTCACTTTAAAAAAATAAAAACACCAAAAGAAGTCACGAACTGGTTCTACATCAGTAATACCAGCTTTCCGATGTACTTACTGATCATAAACTAAATGTGTTTGGTGTCGGCACAATTTAAAAAGTGCCCCCCCAATTACAACAAATTATTTTTTTAAAAAACCAAAAAAACCCAAAACACACAAAACACAAAAACCCTTAAGGGAAAAACCAGGTCCAAGATAACAATTCAAGATGAAAACCTTTTGGGAGAATTTCTTAAAAAGAAAGAAAAAAAATCATTTATTTAAAGAGTACTGTAATTTTATTTTCTCTTAAGAGCAGAATAAGCACATTTAGTGCTCAACATTTTTCATAAAATTTTAAGTCATCCAAAATGACTCACTCTCTGTATAAAAACTGTTAATAACAATCAACAATTATTTTTATGCTCACATGGTGTCCTTTTGCTCCCCTGCCTGCAGCTGAAACAAAAGCAGACCAAACACCCTCTGAATTCATTTGATGTTTTTCAGAAGAATGAATGACTGAGAACAAAATATATACAAGTGAACTTTGCAAAGTTAAAGCTGGCTCTAATCTCTAATCTACTAATGGCACTATGGGCAAAACACAGGGTACACCGTAACTTTTATCTTGGTTAACATATGACATTGACTTGGTCACTTTAAAAATGATCTGAAGAAATGTCTTAGGGACCCGTTTTGGAAATGCATCTAATTTATACTGCTTCATAAACAGAAAATTAGTTTTTCTTTAAAAAGGAATGATTTTAGAAAAAATCTAACAGAACAGAGAGAGACTACATGGGTCACTCGAAAGAAAACCCACGTGACAGTAGTGTGTCAGGTGACAGACAGCACTGTGCAATGACACCGAGCCGCAGCGCGGGCCAGGCGAGCAGAAACCTGAACTACGAACATTCTCCAAAGTGTGACGTTCAATGCTGCACAATGGGGGAAAAAAGCCACAGCCCATACAAAAGCGTTTTCATAAAATTCTCAGAAATGTTAAATAATATGTAAAAAATATAAAAGAGGATGCACAGATTTTCTCTGCATGCACAGGCAGTGCTTGGTGAGAACAAATTTAGGCAGGCACAGTGGAGATAGGACAGGAAATGTCTCAGAAGTTAAGCTGTACCTAAGCAGCTGTAATTTTTTTTAACTTAAAAAAGTTAAAAGATTTAAAAATATCAGAATGTACATCCATTAACCATCACATTCAGTTCGTAAATGCCTATGAATTATTTACTGTTCAGCTTATCTATCCTAGTATACAGTTCTCATAAAAACTGACTTGAGGAATTCATGAGTAAGTTGCCTCTGGTCCAAGAAAATGTCCCATGACTTAAGCAGACTTAGATTTAAAGAGCAATGTTCTCAGTTTAAAAATAAAGTAGTACAAAAGGGCTAACAAAACCCTAACAGTGCAAATCATTGCAGAGAAAGTCTGTTGCAACTCTTTTACAAGCTGGCCTTCAGAACACAGGTAACAGATAAAAAATTTAGCCTTAGTTTATAATACAACTTTTTTCAAATTTGATATTTAGTATAAAATTTCATAAATCAGATCTTCTGTGGGTCATATACAATCATAACGGCTAAATTCAAATTCTATATTTTACAAATAAATCTGAAAAAGGGTGTAAAGTCTGGGAGAACGGTCTCTGGATGTTACTACTGGCCTCAAAAAAGTAGTGCTACAGATTTCTGTGCAAAGAGAATATGCTGTTCCAATATTTTCCTATTTCAAGGCATGAAAATATTATATTGGACAGAAGAAACAGGAAAATGACTTGTAACAAATTAAAGATAGGTGCAAACACACCAATCCCTGTCTAGCAGTATATAAAGCATATTGGGCTCAGAATTTGTCTGTTGCTAGCACCTGGCTTTCATACTATATCCTTTCATCAAACGATCAAATCAAAAATTCAAATCATCATTGAGAAAAACCTACAGCCATATCTCATCCTCTATATTCAGACTTTCATGAGTACGCAAGTAAAACTGAGGTTGTCCTCCGAAGGTACTTGACTACCTCCTGCCAGAAAGGTGAATGCCGTTAACCTGGGGCAGGAAAGGCAGTAAGAGCTCCAGTTGTGCAAAAAGTGAGAAGTGATCAGAGGGGATGAGTGGGTGTGGGCAGCCAGTGATATTGTTCTCAACTAGCCAATGGTGGTCCAGAGGTCCCAAGACGCCTAAAGTGTTCAGCTGAGGTTTGGAATAGAAGATGTAGTCAATTATACCCTGAAAAACAAGAAGAAAAAAGGACAAGACCTCATATGAGATAAAACTGAAATCATGTTTTAAAACCCATTCTTACAGTTACATTTGGTAAACAAAAGAAACTTACTAGCTTTTAGGAAGAAGCGGTACACCACAAAACAAATGGCCCTACAAATGTCAAATTCACCCAAATGAAGCATTCTTCCTATCTGTCCCGGTACCAAACCTTCAGTGAGACCTAAAAGACCCTTCATGACCCCACCTCTGCTTCTCTTGGCTAACAATATGTGCCATTTTCCCTGTCTTACCACCCTCACCCCATACTAGCCTTCTGGAAGGTGGGGGTGAGAAAAGTATCTGTCTTTTAGATGCTAAGCTCTTTCATGCACCAGGACCTAAACATAGGCTCTCCTACCTGAAATACTTCATTAGCTATCTGGTTAGTTCCTTCTCAATCTTCAAATGTCAGGTTCACTTCCCCGCTCCCACTTGTATACCTCCAACCACTGATTGTCATCCCAAGGTATGATCGCACACTCATTAGTACGGATGAGACCTGCTTTGGTTTTGATGCGGAGTGCTCCTGATGATCCCCATGTTAAGGCTTTGCTCCCAGCATGGCACTACTAGAATGTACTAGACACCTTTAGAAGGTAGAGCACAGCACCTTACATCAGTGGAGCAGGTCTTAAAAGACTATGGAGTCTAGCCCTCCTTTTCTCTGGCTTTGCCTCCCTGACAACGAGGTAATAAATTTGCTTTGCATGTACTCCTACCATGAGGGATCCAGAGAAATCATACAGTGGCACCTCCACAGCCATGCCCCAAAACCTCATCCTTGTAGGCAAGCTAACTCAAATGTTTGGCTATGGAATGAGACCAATATAAAATCTGTCTCTGACTACATTATAACTGACTAACGGGAGGTCTATTTCTCCCTGCCTTGCACATCCTTCCAGCAGCCCAGAGAGCTACAGCAAGCACAGTTACAGACCTGCTGCTTTGCTCCTCTGCAACTCAGGCCCTCTCCTCCACATGCTCTTACCCAAAGGTACTACTGTGTATTCAAATGTCTTTTTTTCAGTCTTGCTATCAGCAACAGAATCAAGAGGAGAAAACCCTATCCTCACTCCAACCTTTGGTTATCATGCTCACCTCATCCACCAGTCTGCATATGATGCTGAAACACAGGTGATCCTTTCTATGCCTTTTAAGGTATAAGAGCTCCTGAGACATTACCTAAGCTCTTATGTAGAGTCTAATAGACAATCTAACATAGTATCCATTTTTCCAGCAGTTTAGAAACAGAAACTCGAATTTATCTGAACAGAATAAAAAGTTACTAAAAAGACTTCTGATCAAAATAAACTGACACCCCTAAGTAATCACTGGCATAAAAAATGAGTCACTGAGAAAAGATCCCACACTGTAAGATACACTATATAAGGCAACACATAAATATGCTTTAGAAACATTCGAAAAAAGATAAAAATATATCACATTTTGGCACATAAAAGAATACAGATTTAGCTCAAGGAAAAGTATACACAGAGGTTTTACTGTTACCACACAACCAAACTGGGTACTGCAGTACTGCATAACCAACTGAGAACATACAAGAAACTGCCCCTAAAATATGAAAACTAATTTAGGAATTGATTTACTTTCATTATTTCACCTGACTTCTCACCTATTTTCTCTGTGGAAAATACTCTAATAAATCAGTAAGAATGTGACATAAATCAGAAGGAGTTCTATAGAAGATCAATAAAAGAATACAGCTGTCAATGAATTTAAGGTTAATTCCTATCTGAACACACATCCACATTTTAGTGTACGTGCTGCCGAGGCAAGCACACATACCCACATTTTAAAGAACCATAGGACACACCTTGAAATCAAAAGTGTAATTTGTGTAAGGCATCAGGCCACTCTCATAGGCACTCTTTAACTTGAAACCATGGGTGATCCTTCCATTGGTCATTCCATTCTTTCCATTACAGCTGAAGTTCATAAGACTTTCATTATATCTGAGTTCTTTAAAGTCTTTGTGATTTGTTTCTACCCCACCAGTGCTTAAATATTCTACAACACCTAAAGTGAAGAGACATGCACTTTTATCACTGTCAAGTATAATATACAGCAAATAAAATTTAAAAAGATCATGCAATAGTAATTTTTAAGGTTCCCACTTTCTAAACAATTTTAAAATAACTTTGCCAGAACTTTTTCCAAATCTATTATATACTTGTAATCTTTATTCATTTAAGACAGATGTCTTCCTAATTGCCCATCTTCTTTGACTATATAAAACAATTCAGCTAGAGTATATTTACTAAACGAGATTCTTGTTTTTAAAAAATAAGGTTTCAGGGGCCGGAGGGTTAGCTCAGTGGTTCCGGCGCCTGCCTCGCAAGCGTAAGGACCTGAGTTCGATCCCCGGTTACCACATATAATGCTGGGCGTGGTGGCTCACGCCTGTAATCCCAGCACTCGGGAGGCAGAGACGGGAGGATTGCTGAGTTCGCAGCGGCTTGCCTGGGCACCATAGTGAGCTCAGGGCCAGCCTG
>PVIC010036466.1:0-18584 GCA_004025085.1 Thryonomys swinderianus
TGTCCTTTACTTAAGACAGAAATATCTTATTAAACACTGTTATTTGAAACATTTGTTACTCAAGGTTGAACCTAATATGAACTTGTACAATCCACCAAATACTTAGAGCAATGTCTTCAGGGTGGGCAAGTCAGTGTCAGTAGCCATTACTATTTTGTGTCAAATAATGGATAAGTTGAAGTCAAATTATGACAGACTTTGAAATCAAGGGCAGAAGTGCCACCTGAGGAGGAGGCACTTTGCAGCTTGACTTGACCAAACCCATGGTCACAGGACGAGCCCACGAAGGCACAGGCGGGTCTGTGGGTGCAGCAGGGGCTCCTGTGGGACCCGGGGCTCAGGCTACCCACCAGGCTGCTCGCTCCCGATGCTGGCCTCAGGTGTGTGGGGCACCCCAGGCTGACGGGACTCGGGAGAAGACAGACGCCCTGGGAAGGGGGCCCCGGCTCAAGCCTGAGCCCCAGCAGCAGTCAGTGTCTGCCCCCGGCCTGCCAGGTGATGAGCATCCCCGGGCTCAGGGCTCCGAAACACCAAGTGTGCACCGAGGTGTCCAGGGCCATGGGCAGTGGCGGGTTCCTTGGGTGGCAGAAGTCCAAGACCTGGGCCAAGCCGCGCAGCACCCGGGAATCCCCTTCAGCTCCTCTACGGCTGCTCTCAGGTGAGGCCAGAGGGCCAAAGGGTATTTTCCAGCTCTACCAGCAGGCCTTGCAAGGCCAGGGCATGGGCGGCGAGGGCACAGGTAGCCCAGGGCTTGGAGGCTTAGTGCGTGAAGTCTTCAGGGACACCACCCTCTCCACCACAGCGCCCCTGGCTGTAGGGTGTTTGTCCGTGCCACAGTCCTCAGGGTCCAAACAGACTGCAGAAGGCCAGAGAGCACATCCACATCCCCGTAAAGAATGAGGCACAACAATTCAGTCTAGTTCAGCACTAAAATCAGAGTAAGAGCCTAAACTCAGAAACAGGGTGGTGCAGGATATTAGGTTTCTCAAGTACCTGTGACTGCGATATGAAAAGCATCTGGATTTGGGGTCCAACTGAGCTTTTGCCCTTTGCAGGTGCACTCAGCCTTTTTCCTTGAAAGCTGTTTTCTGCCATCAGTGTTAAAACTGGGCCACCAAACTGATTCTTTCCGCCTGGCAAGTTTGTCACCTTTCCCATCAGAGCTACCCTGGGACTCTGCTGCCACTTCTCAGGCTGGCCTTAAGGCAATCCTCCTGCCTCAGCCTCCTGAGTACTGGGATTACAGGTGTGGATTCTCATCCAGGACCCCAGGAGCCACACTAACTCTAAAGACCTGTCATGCTTCGTCTCCCTGTGAGGAGCGGGGAGATTGCCACTTGAGCAGGGGAAGGTGTTTCCTTTTCTCCTCCCCTAGGTTGGGCTGCATCGGCTCCCCGGGACACACCAGCTTCTCCCAGCACCCGGCCTGGCCCTGGCTACACCGGGGCGGTCCGCAGGCCGGCAGAAGGGCCACAGTGCAGTTCCGGTCCCCGCTCGGTCCCGACCCTCGGAGGGGAGGCCAGGGCACCGCAGGGTCTCACGGGAAGACTTCGGAGTGAGCCTCACCCTGGCCAGAGGGGAGCCCCGAGCGGCCTTCCCGTCTCCGCCCTTGCCTCTCCTTGACCTCCGAGTCCCCAGCTCCAGTTCCCAAGGCCCCTGTGCCGTCTCCGGGCCTGGGTCACCGCAGCCCCTGGGCTGCAGGCGGTCGTCCCTTCAGCTGAGATTCACACACGGTGACTCCGGCAGGACCTCACTCTGGCCTCTCTGACCCACGCAGTGTTGCGTGGGCCCGGGGTTCGCCGGGTGCAGAGCTGAGCCCTCCGTGTCCCGGAGGAGCCCGTGCTTCAGCGCCAGGGATACAGCCCGCGGCCCGCCCGGCTCTGCGGAAGGTTGCAAGCTGGTTCCTGAGCCCCGGGGGACCCAGGTGGCCTCCTGTCCGGAGGGATGAGGACCAGGTTGCCTGAGAGGTGTGGGCTCCTGGGCACAGTGTGGACCTGGCCCAGGCGGCGCGGGCCCTGCTTCTCCGGGCAGGGACAGGGCTCGGGCAGGAGCTAGTGGCCACACCTCCCAAGTCTAAGCCCCGTTTGCCTCTGCAGGCTTCATCCCAGGGGCCGCTCTACCCATCTGTCTGCGCTCACCTGCCTCTGCCTCCTGGGTGCTGGGATGACAGGTGGGCGCCACCACGTCCGGCCAGAGAGATTTTCTTTGTCCCTTCAAGTAGTTCACGAACAACCCCCTCCTTCCCATCACTGGGACCTCTGGTCCAGATCAGGTACGGCCTTGAAATTCTAAAAGCTCCTAAAAAGCCTGTCTCTGTCTGTTTTCATGTCCGTCCCATGTAATGGCCAGGACACTGGCTCTAAACTGTCCATTGGCGACTCCAGGGTGAGCCGTGGGACTCGAAGTCCGGGTGTTTCCACAGCGAAGCCGTGTTCAGCCTCGGGCCACGCCCTGCTCTGTGCAGGCCCAGGGGCTCCTCGAACCACCGCCCCTGCCCCCAACTGGGCTGAGCCCTCAGCGCCCCAGGCCACCTTCCCTCCCCCAACATGGGCCGCGGGGCTGGACACCTGTCCCAGCGCCCCCTAACGCCTTGCGCACCGTCCCAATCGCCTTTGACAAGTACCTGTTTCTGGACCACTTTCTGTGTAAACTCTTTAAAAACACGGACAGGGCACGGTATTAGTCGGTCTTCAGTCAATGATTTCTGGGGGAGAAATCGCGCAAATCCGGCTGGAGCTCCCTCGATGTGAAGGGTCAGTCGCCGCCCTGTGTGGTGAAACCAAAGAGGCCGGCGCTACAGAGCTCACTCCTGCCGGCACAGCCCGGGTGCGGGTGGCAGTCGCCTCCCTGGGCACCACTCAACCCTGCAACCATGTCACTGAAAAGGAAACGCTTCCTCAGTAGCCTTTGTTTAACTGTGTGTCTCTCCTGCAGCCGTGCGAGCTCTGAGGGAACAGGGCCAGGTCCACGTTAAGCTAAGCTTTTGCAAATGGCGCGCTCTCTAAGTATGTATGTATGTATGTATGTATGTATGCATGCATGTATGTATGTATTTAAAAGGTGAAGACAAGGACACCGGGAAGAATGAGTGACCCGTTCAGGGCCAGACACCGCCAGGCGCCTCTCCTCCCCCGCGCAGGTGGCCGCGGGTGCCGGGACTTGCCGCTGCAGACCGCCTCCCCTCCCCTAGCAAGGCGTTTCTCCGGGTTACAGTCGCGTCGCTGTTCGCGCTAAGGACACCTGCGCCCGCCCCCTCCGGGCTCTGCCCGCCTCGGCCCACTGCTCTGAGCTTCGGTGGCCGGAGGCTGCGCGTCGCCGCCCTGAACGCTCGCTTGGGCCGGTGTCTGGCGATCGGAAGGCGAGGCGGCGGCGGCTGCTGCACGCACGGGCGGCCTCCGTCTTCAGGGGCCGTGTTCCGAAACCCGAAACCCGGAGCGGTGGAAGACACCCGGCGTCTCCCGCTCCGGGGAGCAGTCGCTGCCCCTTCGGCCGCCGCTGAAGCCGACACAGCCGTGGCCCTGACGGCCGGCCCAGCGAGCGGGCTGTCGCCATGGTTACCGGGCAGCACGTGGCCGCGGGCCCTGCAGGGCGGGGGCGGGCGCGGGCTGCTGGGGCGCTGCTGTGCACCCTCCTCACCCAGTCCCGCGGCCGCGGGGAGGGGCCTGACTCAGCCTTCCCGAAGCCGCTTTGCCTCCGGGTCTCACTGGCCCTGTGGGAGTCCCACAGAGGGGCTGGGTGGGGGGACCCTGAGAACTCTAAAATAGGGGAACAAGCCAGGCACCGGGGTGCACACCTGTAATCCCAGTTATGCAGGAAGATTGCAAGTTCAAGGCTACCCTTAACAGCAAGGTCCTGTCTCAAAATAGAAAAGGGGCTGGGAAGGTAGTTGAGTGGTAGAGTACCTCCGGGAGCAATCCTTCAGTACCAAAATGAAATTAGATTAAGGAAAGGAGTAGGGGAGATATGCTCCAGACCCAGAGTGAGAACCTAGCCGGTGAACTGCGAAAAATACTAAAATATCTATTTTTTCCCCCCGTACCGGATCTTGTGCTTGTCAGGCAGACACAGCACTACTGAGCTAAATCCCCAGCAAAATATCTGTGTTATCCATAGCCAGCCTTATAGTTATTTTATCTCCCTATGTGTATTTTCGTACATGTATTACACTTTTTTTTCTTCTGGTACCAGGGATTGAACTCAGGCCCTTGTGCTTCCACGGCAGGCACGGTACCACTTGAGCTAAATCCCCAGACAGTACATGTATTCTGCAGGTATGTGGCCATATACAGGAGGACTAAATGTTGCTGAGATGATGAGAATTTACAAAACAACAGCGTCTTCCACAAGAGTGAAGTTTACTCCTCTGTCCTGTCCCTGGAGTCTGGGGACAGTCCTCTCTGTGAGGCTGTCCACACAGGGTCTCAGGGCTGGAGGCCGAAGCTCACTGCAGCGGACTATACACAGTGCAGGTGCAGAGAACGGCTTGAGAGGAGGAGGAGAGAGCATTTAACCGCTCTCCGTGGTTTGGCTAAGTTTCTGCAGAGCCCTGCGTGTTAATGGATTGGTTTCCGGTCTGTGGCACTACTGGGAGGAAGAGAAGCGGGAGGAGGGAGAGTCTGGGGTGGGAAGTTGGGTGCCAGGGACCCGGGCACGAAGTCTGCCGCCCAGACTCCTGCAGCCCTGGTGGCGAGAGTGTCTGAGAACACAGAGGAGACGCATCCAGGCCACGAGGGAGCTGGGGACGCCGGGCACCCTCCGTGTGGCACACACGCTGCCCCGCACAGGACTTGTCAGGAGCAGCCTTCCCAGACTCTCCAGCAGAGGCCAACCCTGTCTAGAGTGGACGGGCCGAGCCCGGTGCTGGCTGGACGTCCGCTCGAGCCAGAAGTCAGTTCCCGTCCTGTTTGTGAAGTCCCTCCCTACCTTAAAGGTGGTTTTCAGCAGCCAGCCTATCACCCAACAAGTACCCCTGTTCGCTATCTTCCTGAAGAACTCAGTGCCACCCAGAGTGCGGGCAGAGCAAGGGTGGGGGCAGGGGCCTGCTGGGATGGAACCCAGGGCTGCCCGAGCTGGGCTCCACCGTGCCTGGGCGGTGAGTCTGAGCCCCAGGCTCCTGACCAGGAGCCGCTAGCCACTCAGCACACTGCCCCTGTGACCCGGGCTAAGCCCCTTCCCTGTATAAGGAGCCAGTCGCCCCCTGTCACACCGCATGGCATTGCCTCCTCGCCAGCTGAGCACCGGGGCCCAAAGACAGCAAGAACCAAGTGGAGGAGGGCTTCTCCGAAGTCCCCTCGTGCCCTAAAGCTGGATCCCATGAGAGAAGGAAGGAAGAGACTCTTCTTCACAGGAAGGCAGGCTGGAGCCACGCCCAGAGACCAGGCCACCTTCGGGCAGGCTTCTGTCTGCTCTTTGGGCCTGATCATCTCCAATAAATTCCTCTTTCCCTAAAACTGCCTCCAGCCTCTGGTTCCCTCCTCCCTACAAAAGGGGCAGCAAGCTTCTGAACTCTCTGGATTTCAGGGTCTCCCCTCTCCAAGATGTGCCCACACCTGTTCACGTCAGCTGCCCCCTCACTCTCGTGTTCGGACAACAACCCTCCAGCAAGGAAGGAAGTGGCCTTTGCCTCCGCCCGCACAGTGTTTTAGGGCACAGGCTGAACTGTCTGCCCCTCTGTGCTGCCCAGGTCTGGGCAAATGTTGACTGAATAAATGAATAATACATGGCCTTTCTGAGCTCAAAGCATCTAGCGGCCATCGTGAGATCAAATGAGATCATGCTTGGAAAGATGGTTCAGAAACTGTCAGCCAGTCTATATATTTGGACTGGAACGACCCTCCTCATTAGGAGAGCTCTGATGTTAAGACTAAGAGCATGGCCACTGTCTGAGTATGTATAGCTCAGCTCTGAACTCAGAACGTCTCTGCAACCTGGCTCTTTTCTTGATGTCTCTGTCTGGCGACAGCCTTCCAGGCACAGCGCTTAGAGCTGCAGAACATGTTGGCAACCGCTGGGACACACTGCCCGGCCCGGGCAGGATCCCCCTCACGGTGCCTCTGCTAACCCAGGGCTCAGCTGGCCAGTACCCTCCTGATGACAGAGCCCGCGTCAGCGTGTGACTCAGCTGTGCAGGCCAGGAAGGAGTCCCCACGGTTCCCCAGGCCTCGTGGCCCTTCCCTACCTCTGTCCTCTTCCAGGTTGGCTTCAAATGTCAGCACTGTGCAGAGTGGCTGAAAAAAAGACTCATCAAGCTTCTCCAAATCCTCAGAAGACACAGTGTGCTCTTGGCGAACGCGGGCTCCCGCCACCCCGGGCGCCTGCGGGGTTCCCCGGGACAGAAGCTGGGAGTTGCTTCTTTCTCTCTGCTGTGTCAGTTTGTCCTGAGCTCTGCATTTATAACATATCAGCCTTGCAGTCCCGTTTGTGTCTCTGTGCAAAGGCCTTCCCAGCCGCCCGCCAACACCCACCTTCTCCCCCTCCGAGGTGAGTTTCCGGCGGAGATGTGTCTTACTGCTTGATCTTCCGCAGCTGCTCTGCACCTGGCACTTGATAATTTAATGAACGCGCGGCGAGTGTGCGAGGGAGCGACGGCTTGAGCAGAGCAGAGGGTCGCGTGCTTGGTCTCCAGCAGGAGATGCGCGGGTGCCCGGGGCCCGCCCAGCTGGGTCACCGCAGTCACTGGGGACGCAGGTCCTCACGCCCTCCCCCGGGTGTCTGGCTGCATCCCCATGAAATTCTAGACACCATGCCGGTGGAGGTGGAGGACGAACGGGAGGGATAAAGGTCGCTGCCTGCAGAGCTTGGATCTGAGTCGGGAGCCTGACCATAAACAAGGAATCAGGTAAACTAGACCTGCAGGTCCTCAGCTGCGCTCGGAGGAGGTGGCCGGCCTGTGGCGGAGGACGCGGAGAATGAATAGGTCGGGAACCCTGGCTGGAGCCTTCTTAGCTTTCTGTCTCCATAACAAGTACCCGAGACAGCCAGGTCCTAAAGGAAGTGTCTGTCGGGGTCACCATGTGGTGGGTCCAGCCGGCGGCCCTTCGGGTTTGTTGCCTCGTGCTTGTTTGGAGCAGCACGTGGGCCGGGAGTGTGGAGAAGCAAACCGCTCAGCGTGTCCAGGGAGCAGAGACGAGAGGAAGAGGAGGTGTGGGGCCTCCCACGGGCGCCGGTGACCTGCCGCCCCCGCTAGCCCCGTCCCTTAACGGCCCCTCACCCTCCAAGAGCACCACGCTGGGACCAAGCCTTAGACGCTGGAGCCTCGGGGACCTTCAGGTCCAAGGCACAGCGGGACACTTGAGCCGAGTCCTGGAACCGGAGACGGAGCCCACTTTCTCCTGAACAGGCAGAACGACGGGGACAAGCGCCAGTGGGGGGGCGCTTTCTCTTCCCGGGGCTCCCTTTCTCCACCCACAAACGGAGGCCATCACCCAGCCGCTCACCTCCCAGCGGGCCGCGGACCCAGGCGCACCGCAGCACTCAGCAGAGTCTGCCACGCCGTGGGGCACTCGCGCCAAGATGGAGTCAGCCGTGGAAGTGCGCGGGGCTGTGGCTACCACTTCCTTCTCCGGTCCTCCAAGCCGGCTGCTAAGTAACCCGCCAAGGTGTTCCCGAGCTGCCTCCCTCTCAGCCTCTAGGGTCTGAGCAGCAGGCAGGGCCGGCTGGCCTGGGCTCGGCCCCCACCCCAGCGCAGCCCCCAGCCGGCCTTCAGCTGCGGGAGCCGGGCCAGACGGTGCCAAGGGCCGCCTCCCCCGAGCACCTGCGAGCTGCTCTCCAGGCCGTGTCGGCTGCCGCAGCGTGGGAGCATTTCGTGTTTGTAACTAGAACAGGCAGAAGGAGCCTGATGATCTTAGAGACAAGGCTTTTCTGCGTTTCAAACTGTCTGAATCTGTGGCTCCTGTAATGCGTGCGCGTGCGTGCATGGGTGCGTGTGTGTGCCTCTGTGTGTGTGTTTGTGCACGTATGTGCAACTGAGGGGAGAGGCAGCCTGTCCCACACTCCGCAGCGCTGGCCCTGGAGGAGAAGATCGTTTTACGTATTCATGTTTTCAAGCATGACCTTAAACGGCAACCTAAGCAGAAAGATGCCAAGGCGGGTGGTGGCGCACGGGCTTAATCACAGGGACCTTTGTCCAACAAACACGCCGACAATTTGCCTCGCGGAATGATTCAGCAGAAGCCTCGCCAGGATTCCCACAGAAAGCCCATCTCCCGGATGATGTCATGCCTCCCCACCTCTGCTGCCCGCGGCTCCCGCCCACCGCTCCGCCCGCCTTCAAGGCCGGCTGGGGACCCGCGCTTCCATCTGGGCAGCCTCCAGTCGCCATCTGCATTGTGACGAACGAGCAGTTCGGATTTAACTGGTAATGCCAGGTACAGCGCTGCTCCTCTGGCCCTTGGCATTTAGTAACTCAGAGTGGAAACGCAGGCCTGGGAAGCTCCTCACCTCTGGAGAATGATGTGTCCGCAAATCGTGAGCTTTGCCCGCTGAGTGCCTCCCGGGTTCCAGGACTGATACTTGATCTCCGCATGCCGTGAATATTTATACGTGGAGGCGAAGTGATTGATTTAATTTACCACTAGACACTGAGGTGACTGTCTAGACTTGTGATGTGAGAAACACTGCAGAGAGCATGCAGGGAAAGAGAGCCTGCTCCTACCCGACTATCTTTGAGTGGCAGATGCTTTGGCCCACTGGCCCCAAACCCTTCCATCTCTCCCTTTTTCCAACCAGACAGGCACTCACTGAAGGTAGTCGTATCTTCATTCAAACTAATTTTGGTTTTCCTTGCCATTCCTGGCTAGGCCTTATCATTCTTCTTGTTATAACTTATTTCAAAAAGTAATGGTAGGTCATCTGGGGGTGGGGCAAGTACTGGGAATAAACATTTTGCTGGTTAAAAAGAGACTCAAAGAATAAATGGCTCCTTTTTTCCTTTATGTGGATGTTGTTGTGATGGAAGGAACACCCGCAGCCAGCTTGGAAACATGAGGGGAACTAGCTGGGAAAAAAAAGACAGAAATGGCAAAAATCTAGACATGGCAACCTCGAAGTGGGGGTACTTTGCTGATAAGCCAAATTTAGAGCTGCTCTGCCTCCAGCTACCCCTCTGCTGCCCTGTCTCCGATTTTTAAACTGATTGAATCCAGGGTTTCTGTGACATAAAAACTATAAACATCATTGCTATGTTCAAGTTTTTTGACCACTAGCCCAAGTGTGGATTTAGCATCCATGTAATGAACTGCAGACTGTTCTACTCTGCTCTGTTTTACTTTTGCAGATTCAGATCATGACCCACACAGTGATTTTAAAACTCACTAATGGGTCACGACCCACATTTCAGCGAATGTTAAATTTGGGGGGTATAAGCACAATGTGCTGTCACAAAAGACGTAATAATGGGGGTAAGTAGCAAGGCGACTCAGCAGGGCTGGGCCTGGAAAGCAAGGGAAGCTGGAGAATTGGGGTTTCCAAGGTATGGCAGGCCAAAAAACCAGACATGGAAAGTATAGACGCACTGGCTGTGGAGCAAGGCCCGGCCACCCACAGTTTAAACTTCAGTGCTGATTTGGTGATTCTGCTGTTTGTTCATTTATGTATTTATTTTTTGTATTTTTCCAGACAAGTTCTCAAGCTGCCTTGAGTTCACTGTGTACCCCAGGTTGGCCTTAAACTCGTGGTGATCTTCCTGCCTCAGCCTCCTGAGTGCTGGGATAGCAGCTGTGCATCACGACACCCAGCAGACATTGCGGCGGATATTGAAATTCTCCTGAACGAAAGCGGCAGGGAGCCAACATGGGTGGCTGGCCCTCGGGCTCAGACAGGACAATCCCCCCTTTTCCCCCGCTTGCACACCTGCTAATCAACTCAGAGTTACATTCAGACCCTCGGGGGGCTTGGCCTTGTTCCTTGACACTTCTAATTTTTTTTTTTTTTTTGAGACAGGGTCTCGCTTTGTAGTTCAGGCTGGCCCTGAGCTCACTATGTAGCCCAGGCAGGCCTCGAACTCAGCAATCCTGCTGTCTCTGCCTCCCGAGTGCTGGGATGACAGGCGTGAGCCACCACGCCCGGCGACACTTCTAATTTTTAAAAAATATCAGTGGAGGGGATTTGAAGTTGCTGGTTGCACAGGTACTTGTGCTGTTCATTTCCATCATCCCTACCATCCCTCTGCCAGTCTCTTCCCAGAAAGACCCCCAAATGACCTTGATTAGTCAGAACTCATCTCTCAGCGCACATGTGGACCTCCCAGGATAGTGCTGGACTGGAATCTCCCCTGGTATTCACCTCCTGAAGTGTAGACACAGATCTTGATAACTCTTCCGAGTTCCCTTAAGACAGTGGCTATTTCAAATGTTGAAGAGAGAACGGTCGTATTTACGGGACACCGTTTTTGTCCTGGCAGTTGGCAAAGGGTCTTGTGTTTCTGCCCCCTGGCTCCAGGCCCCCTTCGGGAGTGTGAGAGAGATCACTGGACGAGGGGCACTGGGGAAACGAAAAGCACCAGCAGCCATGTGCGCCCCAAGACATATGAAGGAAGTGAAGAGGGAGCCAGTTTGGCCTTGATGTCATCCGAGAGTGGTTTACTTGGATTTCTCTGCAAAGATCCTTCAACACGGAGGCATGGTGCCCCTCTTCCCAGGTGCCTAGAACTTGGGGTCACTCTGGCAGCCCTGCGCCCTGCGACCGACCCACATGTGGCTGGTGGCCAGATCTGTCCACATCCTTTGTTCCCTGTTCCCACAACCCTAACTCTCCCAGCAGCTGCTCTCAGCCCCCTGAGACCCTCTTGCCCTTCTGGCATGCCTTCCTTGGCTGGCGGGGAACTTCCTAAACCGCAGCTTTAGAAAAATCTCTCACTGCCTCGCACTGAGTTCAGTGGCTGCGCTAAGTCTGAAATTAGTGGCCTGTTACTCCAGACCCTTCGAGACAGCCCAACCTGTCGTCCTGTGTTTCCTCCCACAGCCCAGAATGCAGGGCAGACAGGGCTCCTCACGCTCAAGGCATTTAGCACATTGTATTTCTGGATTCTGAGACACCCAGTACGCTACAACCTGTAGGAAGATTTATAACATCTTCTAGAGCCAGGCGTGCACTTTGTAGTCAGTACACAGTAGTTGTGTGACATAAATAATTGAATTAAGGTACAGTAACTCAAGAATTCCTTGAGTGTGGTTTTCATCTATTCCATATCAACTACCCAGATAGCAAGTGTAGGAGAAGGCTCAGCCACAGCCCTAGAAAGCTACACTCGAAGAACACATACTCTGTCAACCCTGGAAACCGCACCAAGCTCTGGCCATACTCTGTCTTCCACTTGTGTGTCTGAGAAAAGGGGTCCCTTCACCTCTACACAGAGAATGGGGTGTCACAAGGAAGCCACACATTGTGGCTTTGACAACCAACCGGTCTAGATGGGCTTCCCTGCTTTGCAAGTCATGTAATCCGGTAGTGAGGAGGAGAGGAGAGTGTCCTGGAGCCTGGAGGAAGACCGCTACTTCTGAAAGTAGTATACCTCAGGGAGCAGCAGAGCGTTCTAGAACACTGTTTCGCATCTTTACTGGAACACAAGACGACATGGCCTGTGTGAAGAAGAAGCCGAAGATTCTGGGAAAGAGCAGCTCGAAGTGAAAGAACAGATGTAAGTCTCTTGCGGGAAAAATAAAAATGAGGACACGGGGAGAGCAAAGCTGGTTACACACCAGAGCGCCCCACAGTTCTTAGCGTTACTGAGGAGAGGACAGGGCAACGTCCATCTCAAGGCAGCCACATCCACGGAGCTTTCTCTGCGCACCTCTTGCTCGCTCGGGAGGGACAGCCCGGGCTCTGTGAAATGGGCAAGATGGAGGCGTCTCAGGGACCCCAGGGGCTCCTCCTCTGCCTCCTCCCGCACGCTGACTACTCAGATTCTACCATCGGACCTGTAGCTGCCGCTTCTGACAACCGTGAAGTGATCTGCTTGCGCGAGGAGGAGGATTCCAGGGGTCGGTGACGCTCTCGCCTCTGAGGCCCCCAGAGCCCCACACGGGAGCCATCTCCCGAGGGGTAAGTAGGTGGCCCAAACGTCAGCAGACTGACTGATGGCCCCAGCCTCCCCTAGGACTTCTCGGATGACCCCAGCTCAGAGGCCGCTTCTCAAGAGCCACCTGCGGTTGACTTTCTGCCCCGCACCCCCACGACGTCCTCTAAGTCCAAAGTTTACTGTTCTTGTAGATGTGCAATTACCAGATATTTCTTTTTTCCAGTTTTATTTCCTTCACGAGAATGGATTTTAAAATAATTTGTAATAACTTCCTTTCATAATCTTCCCTCAATTTTAAAAACAAAGCAAGGCCATTTGTACACAGTGAAAAACACTGCACCTGGTAAGTGGCCTCTCCTCTGGCCATCCGGCCACCACAGGGTGAGGCTCTCTCTTGTGGCCACTGCCAGGCCATTTCCAGCCCTTGGACCAGCTGGGCACATGACAGGCCCTCGGCCACCAAAGCTTGTCCAGTGGGTGGGCCCGGCTGCCGTCCATGTTGAGCGAAGGGGTTCCTGAGGCCCAGTGTCCTCTCTGCTGCGGTTGGCCGGGTTCCTCTGGGCCCTGCAGCCCCCAGGCCCTGCTCTGCACGGGGCCCAGGCCCAGGCCCAGGCCTGAGGAGCGCCCTCTGCTGCACCACAGCCTGATTTCCCTAGCGTTGTCCTGTTGGCCAGCAGCAGCGCATACCCTTCAGGACTAGAGAGATACCGTCTCCTCCATCTTGTCTAAAGGAGCCAGAGCTGGTGGCCCAACCTGCCATGACTCGGCTTCAGCGGAAGCTGAGCGCCGGTGTCGCCTCCACAGCAGAGGCCAGTGGCCCGCGCCCCGGCCGACCGCGTGGTGGGCCTCACATGGGGGAGCTCTGCTCTGCACACTTAGGGGGCAAGAGCTCCTTTACACCAGGGAGCTCTAGGGAACCCCCATGATGTCCCCCAGCACCACAGACAGAGATGGCCACCCTGAGGGCCTGGGGCTGAGGGCTCTAGCCGTGGAGGAGGGGCTTTTGACAGGTGGCTTCCCCAGGGAGGAGCTGGGGACAGCTGGAGCTGCCAGGACTGCACCCTGTGCCTCAGAGAGCAGACAAAAGCCATCAGACCCTGGATGTGCTCATGGGAGCCTCCGCACTGGAACAGCCTTGTGAGGCAGAGTGGCAGCTGCCGCCAGGTCCCCGACACCAGCCCCAGCAGGACAGCGCCCGTCAGCCGCCAGCTCTCAGCACGGTGGGGGAGTTTGTGTGCCGCCCGCCCTGCCTCCTGCTCCCCGGTCGATTCTTTGCTGACAGAGGGCCGAGGCTCTGTAGAGGTGGGCAGCTCAAACTGGGTGGATCTGAGACAGCAGCCAGCGTGATCCCCAGACAACCTGTAACTTCATTATCCTCCATCTGCATATCCCCAACGCCATGGCAGTTGCCATGACAACGAGTCCATAAAAGGAGTGAGAAGAGGTGGCGCTGGGATTCCTGGAAAATGTTCCCCAGTTTCCAGAAGATGCGGGAATATTCCTCCAGCTTTTCACCCAACCCTTCCCCACATGTCTTTCTCTCTTTCTGCCTCTCAGGGTGATGGGATCACGTGCAGAGCCTGGTGCTGATAGGCGGTGCTCTGTCCCTGGACTGTGCTCCCAGCTCCCTGTTCAGACTTCTTACAGTTTTATCTTAGGTCAGGCCAGACTGCGTTGCTCAAGCTAGCCTAAAACCTGCCACCCTCCTGTCTCAGCCTCCTGAGTGTCTGAAAATACTGGGGTACACCATTGCCCTTGGCTGTTGTACTCTACATCGACACTCTCCTGACTCCCCAGAGGGGAGGAAAGTGATAAGTAGATTTTCTCCCATTTCTATTCTTGGCCAAGAATAAAAGTCCCCTTCACTGCTCAGCTGGCTCCACAGTTCCAAGGGGGAAAGAATCTACTTCAGGGTTAAAACAGGTGCCATGTGTGGCACCAGGAGAGGTCGCCCTCGGGGGCAGCACCCAGCAGGAGCCTCCTCCCTCCGCCCTGCAGGGCCAGGGCTCGATGACACCAGGAGCCCAGTTCTCAGGCCCAGAAGGCCTGCCCTGCCCCCACCCTCCCCATGGGGACATCCGCAAGGACCCTCCGTGTCGGGACCGGACCT
This sequence comes from Thryonomys swinderianus, assembly GCA_004025085.1. Classification (NCBI taxonomy): domain Eukaryota; kingdom Metazoa; phylum Chordata; class Mammalia; order Rodentia; family Thryonomyidae; genus Thryonomys; species Thryonomys swinderianus. The sequence goes on from PVIC010036466.1 coordinate 14,127, forward strand.
TTGCGCCGTCTGGAACCCTCCCTCAAGTCCCCCTGGCTTAAAGCTGTGACCAGGAGGAAACGGTCGTCAGGAGATGGCCTGCTCAGCTGTGGGCCCAGGGGAGAGGATGGCTGTGGTCATTCTTGGGAAACTTCTGGGTGAAACGAAACACAGCCTTCTCTGGAGCTGCAGGCAGCTGCTCCCTAGAAAATACGCTGCACTGTGGAGACGGTCTGGGTTTAGAGAACAACAGGTCGCAGCTCAGACAATCTTTACAACTTTTACACCTGCATGAAGGATCGACAGGACGTTCAGGGTGGACCGTCCATGCACTACTGGCCACTGGCCACCTCCACACTCTGGCCGGTCCACAGCTGTTGCCCTCCTGGCACCAAGGTGACGACCTGCAGTCACACAGACGAACCATGGCTCCCGTCCTGAATGTCGGTCTGTGAGGACGTGACGTCTGGGGACTGCCAACATCAAGCTCACAGGGGGTGCCAGCCCCCCACAGCTCACCTTCTCCAGGGGATAAGTGGGGGTGCGGGCAGTGGCTCCTCACAGCGCTCCCACAGTGGTTAGTAACAGGGCCAAGGCTGCTTCCTGAGAAAGGCATTTATACTCCCGCTGCTTGGAGACCCCGTTTCCGGACTCTCTGAAAGGACTCAGAAACCTGAGTCCTTTAGGGTTACAGTAGAAGGGCGGTAGGGACCCTTTCTGGGAACTGTCCCAACACAGCTGGGACCATCTGCGCGGTCACTTAACCTGTTCGATGTCTCATTTCCTCGTCTGTAAACCAGTGGCAATAAATGATTCTGAAACACTAAGAACACTGAGAGGATTAAGTTGGACGAGTGAACAGAAGTGAATCTCTCCACCCGGTGCCCAGTGATCTCTGATGCCGAATCCAAGTTAGCTGTGTTGACAGAACGTCTTTCAGCTCATGCTTAGATCTCTCTTAGTCATAAGGAGCAGATATTCAACCCATGCTAAATTAATGGGGGAGGCGAAGGCCACTGTCGGCAACTGAGGACAGAGATGGGTTATGGAATCAGGAGGTGCTGCTGAAATCGAGGCTTCTGGGATCGAAGGTGACCTTGTACTTCTGACAAATGAGCCAGATCCCAGCCCCTAAGCCGAGCCCTGGCTACACAGCGAACCCGTCTCGCCTTGACCCGCATGTGGGGTTTTCTAGGGCTCCCCAGTGACTCCAGTGCTTGTGACGGCTGAGAATCCCTGCTCCGAGTCCTCCTCCTCCCCTTTCATGTCCGCCTCTCTCTCCTTCATTCCATTCTGTACAGATCCCCTCTGTCCATGGGATGTTTGTCTTCCCAGTAACGACTGTAATGAGGGAAAGAGCTTCTTCCTCCTGCTGCGCCAGCGGCTCTGTCCTGGTGGATCTGCACGATCCCTTCATTGCCCTGCGCTGCTGGGCCGGGAGCCTTGGCCGAAGCTCCTCAGAAACCCTTGGCCCGGAGACCCAGCAGTTCCCAGCAAGATCAGCAAAGTTGTGAACAAGAAAAATCATCTGAATATCATTCGGCCACAGCCTGATTCACATAAGTTATTTTCAGCATAATTCGTGTGTGCTGCTTTTGCACAGCGGCTGACCTAAGGTGGTTTCTTGTCTTCCGGTCCTTTCAAGATGGTGTTTGCTCGGCAGTCGCTTGGCTGCGAGCGGGAGTTGCGGCTGTCTCTCAGAGCTCATTCCCTGACTCCTCTTCTGGCCCACAGACCACTGATCTGCTCTGAGCCCACTCGATGCCTCTCAGTTTCTTGAGTGATAATCTTCCAGTGCTGCCCTCACCCGTATATGAATACACTTAGCATTTCAATGCAAGGTGAAATCCAGGTTTTAACAGTTTTAACCCTCTCGTCCCTTTACTTGGTTACCTGCGCGTTGAGCAGGGCCTGTGAGAAGGCGCGCTGTGTAACGGAACGCTGACTGGAATTGCACTCGGAGCCCTCAGGGGTACTCGGACGCTCCCAGCTTCCCTCAGAGTTCCGTTTCCATCACATGGAAGGAAACGTGTTGGAGGAGACAAACCGCTGTACAGGCTGCGTGTGAGTCGCATGTCAGCCACATCCCAGAGTCCCTGCAGCCCCGAGGAGCTGGTTCCTTCTCTGGGGCTGTTTCTGCGGCTGGTCACTGTGTGTTTTCTGCATTCAGTTGACTGTAGGTTTCAAAAGCTTCTGGTCACAACTGGAACAGTTCATTCTGGTCTCTGTGTTTCCCAGGTGGCTAAAGCCACAGCCACAGCCACAGCACAGCAGACCGATGGAAGGACGGGGACGGATGTGCTCTGGCACTGAGTGTGCCGCCTGCGGGGCACTGACTGTAAAGGAAATCCTGACAGTTGGGTTATCAGTAGATACCAGGCAGCCTCTTTTCATAGTTTTGGATAAAGTGAAAAAGGGCCTCCAAAGGGGTCTTCCCTAGTGCGAGACAGAGGAACACGCTTGGGCCTAGAAACATGAAGGACCCTGTGGACAAAGTGCACAGCACAGGAAGAGCCTGCTCACCCCACTCGCCCCTCTGCCCCGACCTGCCCCCAGCCGGCTCCGCCCACAGCCACCTGCCTCGGATGGGTCCCCCGAAGCTCAGGCTGCTCAGGAGCATTGTATCTTGAGGTGGTTTCTGGTTTCTGCGGGGAGCCACAGCGTCCTCCATGATATTCTCTGAAAGTTCTGTTTTTCCAGCTGTTACACGAACCTTTGTTGGCTGGGGCAGCCTCACACATAACTTTCCAAAATTACCGGGGCTTAAGACATTCTTTCCACCCACAGGATCCGCACTGTCCCCCTCCCCCCATTGCCAGCGCAAATCCTTCCCTTACAGCGTGTCTCACTCCCAAGTATCCAAAAAGCTGTGTGTGTCACTCTGGGCCGCCTGGGGTAGCGTTGCGAAGGGGTCGCCGGGCACGCTCAGGAGCAGCTTCCTCTGCTCTTCCATTCACATAAATAGAATCACACAGGACGTGCTTTTGCTGTGTGGCTGCTTTTAATCAGCAGTTGTCTGAGATGTGTCTGCGTCGTGGGGACCGAGACTGCGGTCTTCCTTCCCGAGCACTGTGTGCATTGACCACCTCTGTGCACCTGCCCCGTCGGTGGACGTTTGGTCATTTCCCTCTTTGTTCTTCTGGGTACAAACCGCACCTGTGGGGTGTCCTGCTCATTGCACCCCTAAAGCTTCCGGGGCGGGAGCCTTGTCTGTCTCCTTCTTGCCACATCCCACACCTGGAAGAGTGGAGGATACAGTGTGGGCTCAACAAGCAACCACTGAGTGGCCCGGCCGACCCGAAGGCTGAGGTCAGGATGAACACAGACTTCAGTCTACGCCCCGACAGCCGCCCTGGGAAATGAGCAGCTTCTAAGGAGGCTCAGCGTGTGCGCTGTCCTTCAGAAGCGAGGCACGCAGCTGCTGGACGGACCAGACAGGACCACGGCTCTGTTGAGACCCCCATATCTTCAGTGTCCGCGTCTGCAAAGGGAGGATAACAATAATTTTACATATCACACAGGACAGTATGAATACAAAATGAATTAACGTCACCAAAATACTTGGAACGATATTTGGCTTACAGGGACAGAGTTAACGCCGTGCCGGAAGGCACCGGCACAGCACGCCGGGCCTGAGATGAGAAGGGATCCGAAGTTCTCGGTCCAGACAGCTGAGTGAGCTGCCTCCAAGTGTCACCACCTGTTTTAGCAAGGAGGAAAGCTGGCAAAATCGGTGCACCTTTTCATAGAACTGAGGCTCGATCCACAAAATGAAACCGAAACGTGCCGAAAATAAGGAGAATTTTATTTTATAGATAGATAAGATAGATGAAAGTAAAATAGTAAGATATAAGAAAGTAAAGTAGTAAGAGTATAATATAATTACCACTCCAGCAAAACAACATCAGTCACATTTCAACACAGGTGAAACAGTTCTACGCAACGTTTAGCTTGTCCTCTGGTAAAATAGTGTTCTGTTGCAGGGGTCCTGCGTGCTCCAGCCTCGCGCTGCTTTTTTCTTTCAGTTAATATCACCCCACCTTAAAAGCGGCTCTCGCATGGGGAACTTCCTACTTCACACATCTGGATTCTTTCAGGGGGGACCAGCCTCTTGCAGAAGCTGGAATTTGTACTTGTATGTGTCTCAAAAGGAACGGTCAATTCCTCTGGAGAGCGCCTAGTGCATTAGCATATTTTAAGGACACCTGGTTAATCATTCTTTCGCCAGGAGCACTTTCTGTTTGTCCTTGAGGCACCTCCCTCTCTCCAAGCTTGTACAGAGCCGCAAGCTCTACTACAAATAACCCTTACACCACCAGGGAACTGCGCAAGTTCACAGGCAGAAATCGGGTGGGGGTGGCAGGTCTGTCTCACACAGGGAAGCTGGCCTACTTGTTGCCAGGGCAACCACTGGCCCTGGGGTGTGGCCAGACCATGAACTCCTCCTCCCGGTGCAGCACTCAGACCCAGCGGGCAGCC
>PVIC010036467.1:0-18571 GCA_004025085.1 Thryonomys swinderianus
GGGAGGGAGGGAGGGAGGAAGGGAGGAAGGGAGGAAGGAAGGAAAGAAGGGAGGGAGGGAGGGGAGAAAAGAGGGGGAAGGTAAAAACTAGGTTACAAAATAATGTACATCTCTATATAAATTAATATATATGCATACATATATCTACATAGAAGAACAGAAAAACATGAGAAATATTAAATTTTTTCTTTTTTGTATCATGGGATTATGAGTCATTTTTAATTTCTGTATACATTTCCTAAGTTTCTATTACTCCTGTAATAAGAAAAAAATTTTGTTTCTATTAAAAGTAAAAAAATGCACTTGAACTAGAATAACTTGAGTTTTCATTTTAGCTGTGCCACTCACTTGAGTTATACTGTAAAAAAGAAAAGGGAAGGAAAGAGAAAGGTAACTGAACATGTAGTGAGCATCTCTCATAAGCAGGGTACTAGAACTTATTTTAACATAGCATCTTCATAATAACCTTTTCCACGTATTTTCTCCATTTCATAAATAAACTGGGACTCACATACAACAAATAATCTGCTCAAGTTTACTCCACTTAGTAAGATTGAGACTTAAATTAATTCTATTAAACTGTTAAATGTAGATTCTTTATGATTATGACATGTCTTTTCTTAGCTTCAATTTATATTTCTGTAAAATAATAGGCTGTAATAAATTATCTTAAAAATTCTTTTCTACTTAACAGCCTTGTAATTGTAGCATGTAAACATTTACCAACCCTGAAAGAAAAATATTCACTAACATTAAAAGTTATCACATAATATTATGTGAAGGAGGCTGTTTACACTAACTCTACATAACAGTCATTAAGCAGTAATGACAGTGGCCAACTACAGGCAGATCATCTGTCATGAGAGCAATGGATCTTTCCATAGGCTGCACTACTGCAACCAGCAATGAAGAGTGATAGGCTGTCAATTTAGTGTTTTTAAGTGCCAGAGCAAATGGCAACTTGCTATTGTTTCAACAACTGAATGCTGCCTTCACAGTAAGTGGGCAGCTCTTGGTGTCAAATATGGCTGGAGAGAGAAGCAGCAAGATGAGAAAATTTCCCAAGCAAAGAAAATCAAGATAAAGGAGAAGTGCATGTGAAAATAGTAAACTTCATCATGCAGCAGCAAAGGCTTTTGCTTTTAGAAACATTTGGCCAGTGCTCCCTAAATCTCCCATAACCCTTACTGACATAAAGTTTAGGGCTAGAATAAAAGAACATGAAGACATTCATGCTATGGGTCTACTACTTTTACTACTTGGCCAAGACACAGTACATCAGTTATACCCCATCTTGTTATTCTGGTTTTCCCTCTGTCAACAGTTGGGTGCTCTTGTCAACTCCTCCTCTATGTTTTGATTTGGACAAGTGAAACTCTTATCACAAACAGCTGTATTTTATTTGGAACCTCTATAAATTCAAAGTAAAACTGCATTGATTAGAAGACAGGGGTCAATGCCACTTATCTCTGCCAACTTTTAATATAATTGCATTTTCTTTGTAATTTTTATTTCATGGATTTAAAACACAAACTTTATAAGCACATGCATATGCAAATTAAGCTACCTGTCCAAGAGTTATTCACTTACTTAATGCCTAAATAGAATAATGCAGTTTAAACATTCTTGTTTCTTTTTTTTTTTTTTCTAAAAAATACACTTTAACATCACTTGTATAACATTCTACAGAATTTTTTAAATGCTGACGATATTTTTGATAAAAACCATCTCTGTATTTTGATGAAGCTAATATATATCCTTTCTTACCCTGGTAGCACCACATGGATGCTCAGACATGTTTGTTTGCTCTGCTGCTTTCTGTTTGTTGCCCATCCAGCCCTTTGCTTTCTCTTAGATGTGAAAAAAGTGGTGGGAACTATCAGCAGTGGAACCTCAGTCTATAATCAGGTCTCTCATATTTTATCTTTCCTTGCTAACAAAAAAATGCAAAAAAACAAAGACAACAAAGGGACTTAGTGTTAGGGTCTGCCATGAATACTAAAGTGGCCAGGGGGTGTGGCTCATCAAGTGAAAATAAACCATTCAAGTTACCCACATCAAGAAGAAAGTTTGGGAACAAGTAGGCCAGTGTTTGTATTTGGGGCCCTGGAGTCAGGAGTGTTACATTTCCCTGCACTCTCTTTAACGAAGGCACCACAGATAACCCACCTAATCTCTCCTTTAAGAAACATAAAGTAAATTTCTCCAGAAAGCAGCCCTAAGAGATATTTCAAACTATGTTTGGTCAGGTTTTCTTAATTCGAACTTGCCACTTACTGAGACTGGCTTTCAGTATGACTATGAGAGATAAGTGGGAAGGTTGGGAGGGCAGAGACAGTATCTTAAGGAAGCAGTTGCCTTGATCTAGACTGACATTAAAGAAGCAAGTTACATACCTAAGTGAACTTTAGACGAAGGAGATAGAGTTGGCAGCCAGGTCCAAATGACAGTTTAATTAATTCTTATTAAGTGAATTGAAACTATGAGCGAATGTCTAATACTGCACATGAAACCCTAAGGACTGATGCTGAGCTGCCAATGTTCAGAAGCTTCACATAACTGCCTTTTAATTAAGGAAGTTATAAACTCAACTCAAGGATTTCACTGTTAAGACTGGCTGTGAAATGTAGACATAGCTTATTTAGAAAGAAAATACCAGGTATACCATAGTATTCCCATTTAATGTATTAAGATCAGAAAAAAATTAACCACATGATTCATTAAGTAAGCAAGCATTCTAAATAAACTGCCTGAAGTCTCCTGTTTAAAAAATTACTCCTATTTATTCATTAACAAAGCTATTCCTTAGCTCATCCCTGCCATAACCTGCTCTATTCAAAACCATATGGGAAAGGACATTAAAAAACCGCCACAAACCATGGACTTCTGGTATTAGTGCTACACACAGCATACCCCTATTCATTATTCTACCTCCCTTGTTTAATCTATCATTAAGATTCAGTGACCCTACACTAAATTTAAAGCAGATCCTTCCTTCCTCCCATGCCTAAATTCACATACTTTTCTAGTCGGAGATGCCCTCAAGTATTAACAACTCTACGGGGTTTCTCTAATCTCAGCTCTGAACTATGTCATGCTATAGAACCAAGAAATTGCTGTTTTACATCTCTAACTATGGAGGCTTCCATTTAAAAAAAAAACCATATAATTTACTTAATAAGATAAAGGAGGAAAAATCACAACTTTCTAAGTATTTTTTCACTGTATATGGTAAAAAGGCTCATGAAGACATTGTCATATGTTCACTATCTTAAAAATGAATAATAGCTAGAGATGTTCCTTTATATTCATTACAACACTTAGATTTTAAATAATGATAGCATTATCAGGTGTGGCTATTAATAAGTGGAAAACAAAAAGAATGCTAATTGATACATAACTGAAAGAACATCAAGGAATGAGAAGATTTTAAAAAGTTAGTAAAAAAGTATTTCAAGGACATAAACTCTACTTTCAACTATAAATTTTTAAAATCTAGCAAAAATGTGGCAAAATCAAGCCTAGAAAGTTGTATGCACCATGGTGTACCAGAGCTAACAGGGCTTCCCACATGACAGAATGTTGAACTGTGTTGTCCAGTGTGGTGGTCACTGGCCATATGTGCTACTGAGCACTTGAAATTTAGTTTGCCTGAATGAAGAATAGAATTATTAGCTTAAATTTTTTCATTCATTTAAACTTGAATTGTCCCTCATGCTTCATAGTTACCATTATATAATATATTGAGATTATTTACGAAAATAAATATAGCTCAATATAAAAACATAACTGCTATGCTTAATCTCATTTTTATTTCTAAATAGTTCTTGAAACATATAAGCAGAAATACTGGTTAAATTACTTTTTTCCACATTGTTACTTTTAATGTTTTTAATAATGTTACTTAAAGGTACCTAAAAACTGGGCATGGTGGCAACATGCCTGTAAACCCAGCACTCGGGAGACTGAGGCAGGAGGATTACCATGAGTTGCAGGTCAGCCTAGACCGTATAGTCTAGGTTTAAGGCCAGCTTACTAAAACCCTGTCTCAAAAAAATAAATCAGTCAATCACTCAATCAAAGTATTTAAAATGTATTGATAAGAATTATATTTATGATAGTTTTTCATTACTGTAATCAAGTAGCTGAAAAAATATAGAAGAAAAGTTGTGTTTCACTTAGTTTCAAAGATTATAATCCACTAGTACCATTGCTGTGGGCCTGAGGTAAAGCAGAACATCATAGCAAAAGGAAGTGATAGCGCAACACTGTTTACTTCATGGCAGCCAGGAAGAAGAGGGAGGGAAGAAGCCAGAGAAGTTTGACCAGTTACCAGATGACCTGCTGCCTCCAGGTCAGACCCGTCTCCTACTAATAATGCTATCTCATTATGATCTCATCAATGAGTTAACCAAGCAATGAAGTCACAGCCTTCATGATCCGATCACCTTTCAAAAACTCTACCTCTACTAAAGACTTCTGGAGGGCATTTTAGATCTAAACCATACTAATATCCCTTAGTATCCCAAAGTTAAAGGAAGATAAGTACAATGTATATAAATAATAATCTGAAATTTTTTCTAAAAAAAAAACCAGGAACAATGAGCTTATTAAGCATTAAAACATTGAGACAGCTGAATATTCTTATATAATTGCCACATGAAATAACCTAGGGTCTAATTATTCACCAATTCACTCATTCACAAAATGACTATATGAAAATAATTATGGCTCAAAATTAACCCTTTTTTCCAAATTTCTTTTTCAGTAAGTTCATTATTAGTGTATAGGAAGACTACTGCTTTTGTGTTTATGTTGTATCCTGCTACACTGCTGAATTTGGTTATCAATTCTAGAAGCCTTGATCTGTTGTTTTTTGTGTCTTCTACAAATAATGATATTTTTACTTCACCCTTTTCTATATATATCCCTTTTCTTTCTCTTGCCTGATTGTTGTGGCTTATGTTTCAAGGACTATGTTGAAAAGGAGTGAAGATAATACACACCCTTCTCTTGTTCCTGATTTTAGAGGGAAAGCTTTCAGCTTTTCCCTATTTAACAGGATGTTTGTAGTTGGTCTGTCATAAATGGCTTTTATTGTGTTGAGGTAAGGAAGAACTCTATACCTATTTCCTTCAGTGTTTTTTTTTTAATCATGAATGAATGTTAGATTTTTTTCAAAGGCTTTTTCTGCATCTATTGAGATGCTTATCTGATTTTTGTCCTTGCTTCTGTGTATGTGATGAATTACATTTGTTGTCTTGCATGTGCTGAAACATCCTTGCATTCCTTGGTATTTTCTTTTGATGATTTGTCATATCCTATTGCCAGAATCTTACTAAGGATTTTTGCATCTTTCTTCATTAGAGAAAGTGGCTTATGGTTTTCTTTTTCACTGGAAGCTTGTCTGGTTTTGGGATTCGGATAATGTTATCTGCTGAGAATAATTTTTGAAATAGTCCATCACTCTCAATGTCATTAAAAAGTTTGAGGAACATTGGGATTAAATCTTTGCTGAAATTCTCATAGAATTTGGCTGTGAATCCATCAGTCCCTTGGCTTTTCTTAGATTTTTTTCCCCCTTCCTGCTCCAATTTCTTTGTCTATTATTGCACTGGTCGAGATTTTTAGATCTTTTTGTTCAGTTTTGGTAATTCATATTCTAGGAATCTCTCCATTTCTTCTGGAGGAGTAAAGGTTTTTAAAGCATTCGTGTATTAGATCAGAAGCAGAGATGTAAAGGTATAGCAGATACTGTAATCACTACAGTTATTATATTCAACACCTTACTGATTTGTTAAATACTTTTTGACTATCATTAGTGTCTAGAATACAACAAAGAAAGTACAGGTGAGATAATATGCTTCATGAGTAAATATTTATACTCTATTATACTTACTTGAGTTTGGTAAAAATATGTATGTAGTTGTTTACAATATAAATACACATCATAGAAATTTTTTAACAATGTATATAAAATGGCTAAATTAAAAAATAAAAATGCAAAAAATGTACATGTTCAGAGACAACACCTAAAAATTAAATATAAAAGCTTTTGGGCTGGTGCTCGCTTCGGCAGCACATATACTAAAAGCTTTTAGGCTGGAGATTTAGCTCAGTAGTTTCGGTGCCTGCCTAGCAAATGCCAAGGTTCCTGGTTTGATCCCCAGTAACCACATACAACAATACCAGGCTTGGTGGCTCACACCTGTAATCCCAGCACTCAGAAGGCAGAGGCAGGAGGACTGCTGAGTTCAAGGCTTGCCTGGAATACATAGTGATTTCAGAACCTGTCTGAACTACAAAGCAAGAACCTGTCTCAAAAAAAAAAAAAAAAAAAAGGCTTTTGCTCCCTTACAAAAAACAGATCATCTTTATTAATCTTAATAATTAATAGCCATATAAATAAGAATGACAAGAAAATACATAATGTTCTGCTAAGGAAGTGCTGGGAGAATTTCCCAATAGATTTATGAATTGATAAATGTGTTCTGGGTTTTAAAGTACATTTGCTTGAATATTAATAAATCATGGGTATTCATTCAATTGTCCAGCCAGTCAATAAATATATATACTCTACAATAAAGAGGGTAGTATTTTATAGTAAGGACTGGGAAGACAAAATTTTTCTTTTATGGAGCCTACATTCATATTATAATATATATAATATATATATAACTTTATAATATATACATTATCATATATATATGATAAGAGATGTGATGTAGGAAGGAAACAGAAATGAGTGTATAAGGAAGATTAAACAGTAAATATAAACTTTAGATTTCATTCACCAGGGTTCTCTTTCCATCTATAGTAATATCACTTTGTATTTTTTTATGAAGTACATAAACATTTGGATGTGAAAAACAGATTTAAAAAATCTTAGCTTTTTAGGGAGAAAAATGTATGGTGTAGCCACAGTCTGTACTCTCCTCACCATATTCCAGTCCCTTCCATAAAATGACACAGTAAGTAAGTGTTCTTAGGGATATTGGATTTATTATACCAGTTGTCCTCTAAGTTAGATGGGTTGAAATCTCTGAAGGGAAAGGCACAAATCCCAGAAAAGGTATTCTAGGCAGAAAAAACATGAAATGCAAAACTTCTGTCAGGTACTTTTCATATATGTATTTATTCTCTACTACTCACCATCAAGTTCAATGCAACTGTATTCTTTCCTTATAGAATAAACTGAGGGTCTACATTCTCTCAGTACGTGGCAGAAGGAGAACCCAAAAAGCATTCTCTGGGACTGAGGCATGTTCTCTTTTTGACAGTACCATGACAGTTCTCTAAAAACTAAAACTAGAGGCCTGTTTATCCCCCATGAGTCAACTTGCCTTGTATTCTATTCCTACCCTTCAATCTCAAACCTGGGGGCAGGGGGGTACATAATTCACTTGCTTAGGTAACTCGTCCTTTGTGGAGATTGGGGATATATTTTAGTTCAACTAGACTAAATAACTATAAACCCCAAATTACTGCAGGTACAAATTAATAAAAGTTCACTACAGTGATAGCTAGCTCAAAGGGATATTTCAGAGATTCTGATCAAAGATATGTTGTCTTCAAACACAGCTGGGTGTTGTTTGTATGTTTTTGCTCGAGTGAATAGATATTGTCATGCATTCCAAAAGAAATGCAAAGTGCATTTGATCATATTTTACTCTTGTCACATTTCACCGCATTACGCCAGTACCAAATAAATTCAAAGATGTCCATCCTTGAAAATTGTGGCAGGCTTGCAGTCATATCCAATGAAAGTCAGTTATTTCAGAGCATCGTTCCCTGACAGCCAAAAATTAGGTGGCTTTATGCTATATATTGAAATAGATGACGGGAATATATATTGCTAATATATAGTGACACACAGCTTGATCTCTGTCACCTTGTACATTTTATGGTGAAAACCTTAGAATTTTCTATACTATGTGTATGTTTATGGTTCTTCTTTTTAACCATTCAACAAACATTTATTGAGCATTTTCTACATTCCAGACTCTCTTACACTAACCAGAATAGCAGTCACAAATGCCAGTGTTTAGAGCAGCCACAAAAGGGACATAAACTAATAAAATGTGTCAGGCAAATGGCATCCAGCCTTACTTTTGAGGAAACAATATTGGAGTGTTAGGAGGCTGTGCCAAACTGAAGAGCATGGTTTACCCAAGAAGGCAGATGCTACTCTAGACCAGCTTTTGCTACTATGGAAAAGCCGGGGTTCACCAGAATTTTCTAATTATTTGAAAGAAGCCAAAAATCAGAAATCCTATTTTGTTCTAAATGTAAAATCTCTTAGCTTTTAAATTTTGGCAATCAGTTCAAATTTAAAATATTTTGGGTCGTAAACTGGTGGCAAACTTAACAGTCTTGCAATTGCCAGTTTGCAACCTCTGCAGGAAAGAGAAAAAGGTGGATAAAGGCACAATATTTTTGTACTCCACTATAGCCAGAAACAAATATTTATGACCAAGTGTAATAGTCATAGTGATAAAGATATGACTTATACATGAGGCATCAGAGGTGCAGAAAGGGTATGTGACTTATTCAGTGTCACAAGTAGCAGTGAAAATGGTGATCTGGTCCAGGCATTGTGGCTCCACAGTGTATGTTTTTAATGGCTTTATGTTTTATTTCCATTGTTATATACATGAAAAGGGTAAATAAAATGTATTTTGCAACATATACTTGGTCTGTGAATCAGGTGCTTCAGTGCTGTTATAGACCAATCATTACCATATGCATAGTAACCTATGTAATTCTATTTGCATAAATGCTAAAGTTACTTGGTTCTGAAATTATATTCAGATAAAAGTAACACATCAAATGTTTAAGGAAATGCAAAGTTTTAAAATGTTCTTTCTTTTAAAATGGGCAAAAAGTAAAATATTTACATAATCAGTTACTGTATATTTTGACATACCTGCTCAGTTACTGCTGGGTGGTAGAGGGAAACATTTTTGACAGGCAATTTGGCAACATCAAAATAAAGAATTGAGGAATTATTAGCTCGGCAATGCCACACCTGCCTTGAAGCACTAAGGTCCTGAGTTTGATCCTGGTACATATTTACATAAATACATATGTGTATTTATACATATATTAAAAAATAAAATAAAGACACCCTTAAACCCAACCATTCCATTTCTAAGTACTTATCCTAGAAAACTCCATAAAATTCACAAAGCAGGACTTCTATGTTTTTTATTTTTAGGTTTCTGAGCTCCTGAGTCATTAACAATGAAAATGTTATTCATATACTTCGAGAGTAGTTAAAAAGTAAATAATATGATAAATTTTGTTGTTATATATTTCAATGTCAGCCTGAATATATGGGATTGTTTCCTCAGTTTGTATTAGTAAGTTTAAAACAGTATGAATTGTGTAGAAAATCTGGCCAAAAATGTAAGCTACAAAGGTAAAGTACTCAATCATAGTTTTTGGACAACTTAAGATTGTTTGATAAAGCCTTTGTCAATTTAACACTTGATTTCATGCTCTTTGCCTGTTCCAGTCAGCTTTCACCACACTACTCTCCCACACTCTTGTCTCCAAACTATCTTTCAATGCAAAACTAAGAACTGCTAATCTCTCCATTTTCATGAACAGTCCACACAGGATTCTCCTCATTGGCAAGTGTTTAGGGACTAGGTAACAAGACAACTGCATTATAGTGGAACCACAATGTCATTTTCTTAACACATGCCTATCATGCTAGTAACTCAAGACTGCAAGTTCAAGATCAGCCTGGGAAATTTGGTGAGACCTTGTCCCCAAATAAAAATACAAAGTCTGGGGATGTAATACAGTGTTAGAGCACTTGCCTAGCATGTGCAAGGCCCTGGGTTCAATCTTTAGTCTCTTTCATACTGAAGTAATTATGGCTCAGACCTAGAGCATTCTACTGGACATGGTGGCACATGCCTATAATTCCAGCATTTGGGAGGTTAAGGCAAAAAGGCTGCCACAAATTCTAGGCCAGTCTGAACTATACAGATAGACTATATCTCAACAAAAAAACAAACAAATAAAAGAACTAGAGAGTTTTAATTATTAAAATAACATGTTCCAAATTGAAGAAATGTTAAACTGATAGTATGAAACAAGTTGATAACATGAATATATCATAAAATGTTATTCAAGTATAATAAATAATTAGCAGAATATTAATTATATTTTCAGTTTGTCCCTTGATATATGTGTGTGTGTGTGTGTATATATATATATATGTGTGTGTGTGTGTATATATATAAACAACTTAAATAAAGTGTACTATGTAGAAAAGATGTCTTTAAAGGAAATTACAATTATTAAAACCATTTGAAAAATCAATCACAGTTTCTAAAAACTCTAGAGCCAAAAGTGACCTATGGGATTATCTGGCCAAAACAATGTAGCAGACCTGGTATTAACTTAAAGTACCTCTGATTTTCTTTTTCCTTAAAGTTGGAACATTTAAGCATGGAATTTAAGCAAATCAATTACATGCAGAATCAATAGAAAGCTTTTCTAATACAGTAAGTAAAGCTGCTTTTACAGATACAAATTGATCATGTTATAGATCCACATTCAGGATCCTAATTAATTCTATACAATGCCTGAGGAAGGTCTTACTTGTACTCTGCTTTTCTATCAAATTTTGTAATAACTTTTTCAAGAAAGAAAGGTACTTAATTAACTTATGGTAAATTTCAAATGCCTGTTAGTCTCTGTAAACTAATAATATTCTCACACTTAAAAACAAATGCTAGTGCACTACAAATCTTTTAATATGATCAAGAATCACCTGCATATGCTGTGCAAGCATATAGTGTAAAATAGAATTTAATAAGTTATTATTTCTAATCTTTTCATATTTAGTTTTAAGAACTAAATATAGTGTTCACATTCTTCAAAATCCCTAAACACTTGCAACTTAACTGAGAATGTAGCTCAGTGACAGAGTACACCTAGGTTCCACCCCTATGACAGATAAAAACACAAAAGAAAACAAAGAAGATTTCAGTGTAGATGAGGATTTCACTCAGTAGTAGAATGCCTAATATCCACAACATCCTCAATTCAATTTCCAGCACTACCAAATTAAATAATTAAGTTTAATATAGTTTCAAATTTAAATGACAATAAATATTACATAGAAGGGTCAAAAACATTTTTTATACTCACACCTACATGTCATGGTCATGGAAGATATTTCAAAAAATGCAAATAACTCAATACTACCTTAAATTTTATTTTATACAAATGTTACATATTATAAAAACTGAGAAATTTTAACAGAATAATCCAAAATTTTTAATGCAATAATATTTAAAATAGTATTGAAAGTCCCAGATATTATAATTTCATTTGTTGGTATTTATATCATCTATGTCTAGAGAGAATTAATCACTTACTTACCTTTTATAATGTGGAAGGAAATCTTTCAGTTAATTTGAAATGGTTCACACTACTGGCTCCCAACTTGGAAATTGAAAGGTGAGTTAGTTAAGCAGTAGATGCCAAAACTTAGTAGGCAGCAAAGTCATAGCAGGAGTAGCTTAACAAGGTGATAACAGAGAGCAATGCCATCCTTACTGTGCTATTGAAACATGTGTGTTTAAGAACCTTAATTTTCAATACTTTTTTCCCTCTGCTTTGCTTTAAACTCCAAAGCCGAAAAAACTACAGTCTCTGACAATGGATCATTTCAAAACTCAATTTCAAAAAATTTTCTAGATTTGGAAATTCTGCAGAGATCAGGCAATGGAAGAATAAAGCAGCTGATACAGCCAATCACTAATTTATTCATTAATTAAGCAGAATGTTCCCATCACAGTTCAGGCATTCAAGAAGAGATGAACCTGAAGGAGGCCACAATTGAGTGAGGATTAAAGATACGCAACAATGGATATGCTTTCCTGAAACAAAAGGCCATCACTTGAAGACTGCCAATTTCCATGGCTGTAAATACTGTTTTGCTCAAGCTCTTAAATTCCTGAATATTTAAAATTTATCTTCTTGCACTGATAAGAACTACCTCCAGCTTTATACAACTAATAACTGCAAATGAATATTTGCAAGCTCTATAAATGCTGTAACAAATATTTCAAAGTGCTCTGGTTAGATTAATTTAACAGCCATTCAATTAATGTCAATAAACATTTTTTGTTCTTCTATTATTTTTAAAGTACTTAATTAAGTTTTATGGAGAATATAAATACTAGTAGGACATGGTGCCCCCCTCTTCAAAAAGCCTATAGGTTGTAAAATGGACTATAATAATTACACAAAAGAATAGTGTGAGGCACACTATTACTCCATGGTAAGAAGGAAAACTCAAGAAGGAGAGTTCACATTTACATAGGACAGATTATAGGTTTCCTGAAGTATCTATCAGTTGGGTGTGGTTTTCCTGAATAATATACAGATCTTCGACAAACATGGGTAAGGCAGAACAGCTAACTGTACTATAGAAGCAAGGATTTTACTCACTTTCTAAAACAGAGCTAAGTAATATCTTTTGGTAAAATGTGAGGTACACAGAAAGAACTACTATGAAAAAACTTTACATAAAGTTGTGCTCAAATACATTTACCATTTTCATTCTTACAGTTAAATAACATCTGTCAGACATACTATTCACTGTTATACCAGATTTATGAAGAAAGTCTATGTAATAAATAAAAGGACAGTGAAGTAGGTTATTGCTACATTATAAATAAAGTTAATGCCTGATAGATAGATTTAGAAAATTAAATCACTGAAAGCACTACAAATCATACACTAGGAAAATGGCATGGCTTTACTAGGGACTTTGGCAACAGGACTTCTGCTTCTATGGCGGGGAGAGTTGACTCTAAGCCCTATACTCACACCCTCTGGAAGAACAAAGTGTTACATAGCTCCAGGGGGTGCAAATTCTCCTCCTTCCCCCAGCTGAGGATAACTCTGCCACTGAGCTAACCAGTACCTAAGAGGTGTTATTTTTAATGTGACTCACACTTGTAGGAACCCTCAGACTCAAACGAAGGTGGGGGAAAGAAGTTGAAAAACATTAGCATTACCCCAAGGTGAAGTTTCCTCCTCTTTCCCCTCAATGAAGTTGGTATTAACTTTCAAGGTCAATAACCTTGCACTCAAATTATTATGAAGTCAAAATCATTCTCTTCTTTAGTAAGTACCCACTGGAAACATAGATGATAAATTATCATTTATCCACAGAGAATGTGGTTGTGTTTTGCCTGCCGAGATGGGGTCTCACAGTGCTGTCCAGGGTGGTCTCACATTTCTGGGTTCAAGCAGCCCTCTGTCTCAGTTTCCTGACCCCATACCTAGCTGAGAATATTTATTGTTTTTTTCTAAAATTAATATATTTATTCTCCATTCAAAGTATTCATTCTATCTTCATATATACTTCTACTATAATAACAAAATTACTGATAAATAATACTATGCAAAATCAGTTACAGAAATTATACAATGTAACTCCATCACATAGAAAAGTCGGTACTAATTCTCATTAAATTTTATTCTAATAGTGTAATAGGCTTGCCTTTAACTACTGAATAGGAATAAAGGCAGGAGCAGTGGAGAAATATGTCCCCTCCTACAGGTTTAGGAAAAAAGCTTATAAAATGCAATTCTATAACTCTTCAAATATTTAATATCAAACTTAAGAAAAACTGTTTCTAGCACTATGAAATCTATTGTCTTTTTGGTTTAATTTCGGTAAAAATATATCTAGTCATTATCTCAAAAAGTATTCTTTAAATTCTTGGCAAACATTGGTAAGATGAAATTTAGTACCAAAACTTATACAGAATCTACTTCTTTAGTCTACAGTTCCACTTTAAAAATATGTTCTATTATATTACATAGTAACTCAGACTCAATTATCACCCTGAAAATTTGCTTTACCCTAACCTAAATTCTGGCTAAATAAAGCACTCCAGAAGTTATGGTCCATTTCTATAAAACTGCCATTTCTTCTACAGTATTTTGTTTTTTTCAAGGAACTGAATATACTTTCACAAATTTCCATATTATGTCTTAAGAAAAGTAAGTTGGCACTCCATAATTAGGAGATTACTGAGGTAATATCTGGAACTCTCCACGTGAGACAATGAATGTAAGGTGTACATATAGTGTTAGTGTTGTGAACAGTTACTCAGTGCAGCCTGAAGCCTGAGTTTATTCAGAGCAGAAATAATGATATCAATTGTGATATCATGTTGCAGATAAATAAGCACTGAAAAATAAGCCAAAGAATCACACTATATTCAACCTTTAACTTAAAAGGGTGGGCTTTGGGCCAGAGGGGTAGCTCAGTGGTTCCGGCGCCTGCCTCACAAGCACAAGGTCCCGAGTTCGATCCCCCGGTAACCACATATAATGCTGGGTGTGGAGACTCACGCCCACCAACAATCGATACCACATACCACAGTGCCGGGGGTGGTGGCTCACGCCTGTAACCCCAGCACTCGGGAGGCAGAGAAAAGAGGATTGCTGAGTTCGCGGCGGTTTGCCTGGGCTCCATAGTGAGCTCAGGGCCAGCCTGAACTATAAAGCGAGACCCTGTCTCAAAAAAAAAAGGTGGGCTTTTATTTTATGCAGTATAATCCCCAGTTCTCTGATCTTTCTTTCTGGTACAATTTTTTGTTTTATAAGTATAGCTCTAGGTTCTCCATATTTATTTTTGTTGGGTGGTTGTTTAGCTTACTTTTACTTTTCGTATATTCACAAATTGCTAATTCAGTAAGTTTCTGACTCCAAAAAGAAACTGCTAAAATAGTCAAAGAACTTGAGTGAACATTTCTCTGAAGCAGATATACAAATGGCCAATAAATACATGAAATGATGCTCTATTATCATTAGCCATTAAGAAAATGTAAACCAATAGCATAATGACTCCACATCTATCTGGGGTCTAGGGATGTAGCCCAGTGATTGCCTGACAATCACAAGATCCTGAGTTCAATCCTTGGTACCACCAAAAAGAAAGAAAGGAAAGAAAGAAAGAAAGAAAGAAAGGAAAGAAAGAAAGAAAGAAAGAAAGAAAGAAAGAAAGAAAGAAAGAAAGAAAGAAAGAAAGAAAGAAAGAAAGAAAGAAAGAAATCCACACCTATCTGAATGACTTAGATCCCACCATCATCAAAAGCAAAAAATAAGAATTGCTAGTAAAGAAAAAGAAAAACAGAATTAACACGTAGTCCAAAAATTGTACTTCTTAGTTTGTCCCCCACAAAACTGAAAGCAAGGTCTCAAAAAGCATTATTCACAAATGTCAAAATATGAAAGCAACCCCAGGGTCCTTTAATGGTCCATCTGTATATAGTAGAATTTTCTTTTCTTTTCTTTTTCTTTTTTTTGAGACAGGGTCTTGCTTTGTAGTTCAGGCTGGCTCTGAGCTCACTATGTAGCCCAGGCAAGCCTCGAACTCAGGAATCCTCCTATCTCTGCCTCCCAAGTGCTGGAATTACAGGTATGAGCCACCATGCCCGGCAGCAGAATTTTTTTTCAGTCTCAAAAAAAGAAACCACACACAGAAATTCAACACATGTTATAACATGGACGTACTCTAAAGATATTAAGCTAAGTGAAATGAGCATGATAGTGAGATTGAATATTGTTTATAATTATATGAAGTACACAGAGTAATCAAATAATTAGGAAAAGAAAGTAGGAGAGTGGTAAGCTAGAGATGGTAGTGGGGCCATATGGAGTTACTGTTTAATGGGTATAGAGTTTCACTTTGGGGTGTTTTGGTTTTGAGATAGGGACTTGTTCGGCTATATAAGATGGCCTGGAATGCTTTATACAGCCCATGCTGACATTCAACTTGGCAATGTTTTTTCCTCAGCCTTTCCAATGCTGTGATTATAGGTAGTGCACTTTGAAAAGACAAAAAAATTCTGAATAAAGGAAACTCATATGACAAAATTTTCAAATAATCCTAAGCCTCATAGATATATATACCAAAAGAACTGAAAATTAAGACCTCATAAAAACCTACACGAATGTTCACAGCAGCACTATTCATAAAGGAGAAAAGATGAAAGCAAACCAAATGTGCATTAATAGATAAACTTTAAAATGTGACTTATCTATACAATGGCATATTGGTCAAAAAAGGGATGCCCTAGCCAGGGATAGTGGGCAATATGGTGAGATCACATCCCGAAATAAAAAGAAAGCTAGACATTATAGTACATGCTTATAATCCCAGCCCCTGTCAGTGTGAGGCATGGGTTTGAGGCCAGTCTGGGTTACACAGTGAGTTGAAGGCCAACGAGAACTACACAGTGAGACACTGTTTCAAAAAAAACCAAAGCTGAATAACAACAACAAAAATAGATGGCAAAAAAGAGACTGGGGATGTAGTACAGTAGTAGAGCTCCCCTAGGTTCAGTTCCCTGTACCACAAAAATAAAACATAAAACAAAATAAAATTTATAAGACAGAATGTACTCTATGGTCATCCCTATTATTGCACATGACAAAATTTTCTTTTTACACTGAGTAATATATCATTTTATATATTTCCCATATTTACTTACCTACATACCTATCGACCTGTCTGTCTGTTTGTCTATATCTATCAGTGGATACTCATGTTCCTTCCATATCTTGGCTATTGTAAATAGTGTTGCAATAGACATAGGAGTACAGATATCTTTGACATCCTGGTTCAACACCTTTAGATTTTTTTTAAATTGAATTCTTTATTGGTACAATTTATATACATCTCACAATCACATATAACATTGGGGATTTTGTACTAGTATATGACACAAGTTAATTCTCATTTTTACCCATATCACCCACACCTCCCCACCCCCTTTTATACATACTTTTATTTTGTTTCTGTATCATATTTATTCCTTCTCCTCATTATATTCCCACACCAAATTTCCTATGGAAATTTCCCACTCTATAAAAGCTGTCATACTTTCTAGAGCTCAATTGCACCTACAGGTGTTCATGTCAAAGAGAAGATCCGGAGTTTGCCTATCTTGATCTATTGATTTCACTTATTAATATATCCTCCAGGTGTCTCCATTTGAACCTAAATGGATCGATCTTATCATTCTTTATGGCAGAGTAATACTCCATTTTATAAAAAAACCACATCTTCTTTATCCACTCTCCAGTTGATGGACATTTGGGTTGTTTCCAAGATTGAGCTATCACGAACTGAGCTGCTATGAACGAGGGTGTACATCTGTCTTTCCAATGTGATTTTTAAAATTCTTTTGGGTATATTCCTAGCAGGGGAAGAGCAGGGTCAAATAGGACCCCTAGTCCTAGTTTTCTGAGACGTCTCCACAATGGTTGCACAAGTCCACAATCCCACCAACAGTGGAGAAGGGTTCCTTTATCCCCACAGCCACGCCAGCATTTATTGTTGGTTGATTTTGTGATAGTGGCCATTCTTTGTGGAGTGAGATGAAATCTCAGTGTTGTTTTCATTTGCATCTCTCAAATGACCAGTGATGTGGAACATTTCTTCATATGTTTCTTGGCTGCTTTGACTTCTTCCTCTGAGAAGTGTCTGTGCATTTCAGACGCCCATTTTTGAATTGGGTCTTTAAACTTGGGGAGGCTGATCTGTTTGAGATCTTTATATATTGTAGATAATAGCCCTTCGTCTGATAAACAGCTAGTAAAGTTTTTTTCCCATGTTGTTGGTTGTCTTTTAGCAGTGCCAGCGACTTCTGCTGTGCAGAAGCATTTCAGTACGATGAGATCCCATTTGTTGACTCTTTCTGCTAGTTCTTGTGCTATAAAGGTTTTATTCATAAAGTCTCTGCCTAAGCCAATGTCTCCAAGAGTTTTACCTAGACTGTTTTCCAGCAGGCTTATTGTTTCTGTTTTAATGTTTAAGTCTCGTATCCATTGTGAGTTTAGTTTTGTGCAAGGTGAGAGAGATAGGTCTAGCTTTAGCTTTTTGCAGGTTAAAGCCCAGTTTTTCCAGCAAAATTTGTTAAAAAGGCTGCCTTTCTTCCATTGGGGATGTTTGCCTCCTTTGTCAAAGATAAGGTGGCTTAGTTTTTCTGGGTCTTCTAGTCTATTCCACTGGTCCTCGGGTCTGTTACTTTGCCAGTCCCATGCAGTTTTTATCACAGCAGCTTAATAGTAGAGTTTTAAATTGGGGATTGTAATATCCCCTGCCACATTGTGATTGCTTAGAACTGCTTTTGCTATTCTAGGTTTCTTGTGTTTCCAGATGAATTTTTGTATTATTTTCTCTAGCTCTGTGAAGTATAGCATTGGAATTTCAATTGGAATTGCACTGAATCTGTATAATAGTTGTGGGAATATATAGCCATTTTGACGATGTTGGTTCTCCCTACCCAGGAACAAAGGATATCGTTCCACTTTCTGGTCTCCTTTTCTATCTCAGTTTTCAGAGTCCTATAGTTTTCAGAGTAGAGGTCTTTCACTTCCTTTGTTAGGCTGATTCCTAGATATTTCATTTTTCTGGGTGCTACTGTGAAAGGGATTGCCTCCCCAATTTCTCTTTCAGTGAGTCTGTTGTTTGTGTAGACAAAGGCTGTTGATTTTTGAGCATTGACCCTGTATCCAG
>PVIC010036468.1:0-18568 GCA_004025085.1 Thryonomys swinderianus
TCCCCATCTCCACACCTCAATTCACCTGGACTCATGAATCTGGGGTTATGGAGAAACAGCACCATGGATTAGATGATGATTCAGGGCACATACAGCCTTCTGCAGAACCTTGCTGCAGTCCTGCAAGGTGTTTCCACCCCCTGACACTGTGACTACACCCTCAAAAAGCCACTGCACTGTTCACCATCAATTCAGCTGTTTCTGCATGGCGGGAAAAATGGTAAGAGCAGTGGGTTCCTGAGCATGAGCCCCCTGCCACACTGCTTCAGATGTGAAGTATGTTCTTCAGTCAGAAGCAGTGCTGTGAGAAATGACACAATGGCTACTGGGGCATTCAGTAATCGCCAGGACGGTAGTTCTGGCAGAAGCATTATGTGCGAGACAGGCAAATCCATACCCACAATAAATGTCTGTTCCATTAAGGACAAAGCATTGCCCCTTCCGTGATGGAAATGATCCAATTTAACCAACCTGGCGCCAGGCAACGGGCTCATCACCCAGGGAATGGTTCCAGACTGGGGACTCGGTGTGGGTCTCTGTTGCTGCCACCTGAGCACTTAGTAGTCCATGTGGCTGAGCCCATGCATAACCTCCCTCTCTGCCTACATGGCCACTTTGTACACCATCTTATGGGGCAAATACAGAAGTGGTGAGGAAAGAGCTTAACAGCTACTCACAGAATGAGTCACCCTATCCACTTGATTATTAGAGTCCTTTTCTGCTGAGGTCACTTTTTGCTGAGCATCTGAGGACACCCGTGTGTTCACATCCTTCATCCATTTGGAAAGGTCTGTCCACACACCTCTTCCCCAGATGTCGCTGTCACCAAATTTTTAGTATGTTTTTTCCAAGTCCTTGACTATCGAGCTAGACCTTTGACTACACCCGCGTTCACACATCTGACCGCCTTTTCTTCTAGATGATGGCCAGGTGCATGGCCTGAAGTTCTGCCCAGATTTCTTTTCACCCCTGTCCCAAGAAGGGTTGTAGTGCTGCAGGTGTCCATTTTTCGTGGAGTCTGCATAACATATAGATAGGGAACCAACTGTGAGCTGAGGCCTAACTGTCCATTTCTCTTTTATCTGGCATAGGATATACTATGTGAGGCTAGAGGTGCATGAAATATATAGGGAGTAGGGCCATTTGGACTTTTGGCCAATATATCATGGACTTCTGGGCCACTTCTTCATGTCACTTCCCTGTGCCTTACTTGTCCTCTGGCCGGGTCACATGTACACCACTGCCATTTGACAACAGATTGTTGCTGATCACTTCTGACTTTATGACTCAGTGGGCCAGAAAAGAATGGTTCAGGCTGAGCAGCTCAGCTCCCATGGTAGCTTGGTGTCCTGTCATTGGTCATTCAACTGTACATTACCAGAAGTAGAAACTATAGAAGTTCTAGGTCTCATCAAATTAAAGAGGCAGCCACAAAGAGAACTTCATCCTTACACTTCTTTTTCTCTAGAAACATGCCTTTCTCTACCAGTATCTGCATTTATTGAGGTTCCCTAGAGTGGGGCTCTGCTTCCTTTCTGGTCAGTAGTAAACATAGGTTCTCATAGGAACACAAATCCTACTGTGAGCTGCTCGTGCAAAGGATATAGACTGAGGGCTCCTCATAAGACTAATGCCCAAGGTTCTCCCATGGGGCTGAGTAGGTGTTAGCACTGGGGGAGGGGCTGCAAATACAGACTCACATTAGCAGGAAGGTTTGATGACACCAGGACAAATCTATTGCTAGCAGACTCAGATTAAAATTCTATCAGTGAGCACCAAATAACAGGCTGCCTCTGAAGGCAAGCTGTAAGTCAGAATCCAACACTCATTTTAGTCTGTGGGTAAGCTGCCCATTATTTACCACTTCATTGCATTTCTTTCTCACACTGTACAGTTGTCTCAGTCATAACCCCACAACCTGACTCTAGCCAAAAGAAGTAAAAAACAAATGTCACTGGAGAGCTTCTTTGAGAAGGAGAGACCCAATCATGAAAGAACAGAAGACTCTTAAGTCAACCAACAAAAAGAAAGCTGCATTTAAAAGAAAATACCAAGGATCATTCTTAAATTAGGAGTTTGTTCCAGGTGATTCACATTCTCCAAGCCCTTCGTTTGATATGTGGTGACAGACTACACAATCAAGCCATGAAACCTTCAAAACTACTTTGAAGATCAAGCATGGAGACCAAGCATCCTGCAGTAAAAGACACACCTTTGGAGTTGTTTTTCTTTTAAGGCATGAACGTGATGAACAGAAGCAATTACTGAAAGTCACCACTTCATCGAATGTGTCTACACTGAGAGCATCATTCTTAGAGGTTAGCCACACTGCTAAAGGTAAGACACCCTTTACTACTGATAAAGAGTTGATCCTGTCTGCTGTTAAGGACATTTGTCTTGGACTTTCAGGAGAAGCTGTAGCAGTAAACTAGAAAATTGGATGAAAGAGCAGAGGATATGGAGATATAATTGTAAAGAAAGAATTAATGAGTCATAGGAGACACAATCCAGGTTGATGAGTCTACCAGTGTTGACAAGGCAACAATGCTGGGTTTTGTGCAACATATTTTTCAGAAATATGTGCATGAGGATATGTCCCATGCAGTTTTGTTGCCAAGCAACACTATAGCTGCAGAGTCTATTTGTCTCTGAGTGAACGCATGTCAGGAAATTTGAAGTAGTCACTTCGTGTCAGTATGTGCATGGATACAGTGTGACTGGATGGCTTTCTAGTGTCACTGCTCAGAGTCACAAACAGGCTGCTCCTAAGGATGAGTCTGTGCACTGTGTCATCAACAGAGAAAATGCTGGCTAACCAGAAATATGTCCTGAGCTTAACAACTTGCTCAGGATGTGATTAAAATTATCGGCTACCCATGAGTATATGCCTATCACTCAGTCTGTGTGCAGAACTCCTTGAGGAGACAGACACAGAACATATACATCTTCCTTTGTACACAGAAGTGAGATGTCATTCTCAAGACAGCTCCCTGGCCAGAATTTTTGAGTTACAAGAGCCGCTCCTGAAACTCCTTGTAGAGAAATGGTCAGCGCTGGCTGCACATTTCAGTGACACAGAATGGTTTGCAAAACTTGCTTATGCAAGTAGATAGGGGGGTTGTGGGGTGGGGAATGTAAAAAATGAGAAGTTGTGTCATATCTTGGTACAAATTCTCAACATTGAGTGTGAACATGATGTGTATATAAAAGGTACCAATAAAAAAACTCAATGAAAACAAAACTTGTTTACGCGTGTGACATATTCAACTCGCTCCACAAACTCAACCTGTCGTTTCAGGGGAGAAGGACCACTGTGCTCTAGCTGGAAGATAAAGTGGCTGCATGAAACCACCGTGGAATCAAGGAGGTGAAAAGTGATCATGCTTCAAACATAAGCAGAGATTCTGAAAGAGGCCGAGCCAGGCCCTTCTTTGTCCCTACTGGTGCACGATCGCCCATCTTAGCTTTCAAGAGTTTGAACATTACTTCCCTACTATAAAAGACCCTCAAACAGGGAAGTGATGGGTCCATGACCTGTTTGTGAATAAGGCATATGAATAGACTCTGTCTGCGCCAGAGGATCAAAGGCCCGAGACCGCGAAAGACAACAGCCTTAAAAGTATGTTTGAGGGCCGGAGGGTTAGCTCAGTGGTTCCGGCGCCTGCCTCGCAAGCGCAAGGACCTGAGTTCGATCCCCGGTAACCACATATAATGCTGGGTGTGGTGGCTCACGCCTGTAATCCCAGCACTCGGGAGGCAGAGACGGGAGGATTGCTGAGTTCGCGGCGGCTTGCCTGGGCATCATAGTGAGCTCAGGGCCAGCCTGAACTACAAAGCGAGACCCTGTCTCAAAAAGCAAAAAAAAAAGTATGTTTGAGACAACCTCAAATCTCCATATATTCTGGATTAAAGCCAAGGTGGGGTATCTTGAGGTTGCCTTAAAAGCACTAAGAGGCCAGATTCCATTTCTGATATCTCCTCTTGGTGAAGCAGAGATTTTTTACCATGACAACAAGCAAAACGAGATCACGGAGTAGAGTGGACACAGCAACCGCTTCAGGAGTTGCCTCTGCACCCTGCATGGGACCGTCAAGCTGCAGGAAGACAAGTTCAAGGCTCCCTCCAATTCTGCCTTACGTTAAGTTAAATAATTACTTCACTGTGCAGCACAGCAACAGAAATAAGAGTCACAATAAATGTCATGAACTTGAATCACCCCTAAACTATCACCACCTCCAAGTTGTGACAAAATCTTCTTCCACACAACCAGTGTCTCGTGACCAAAGTGTTGGGTACCCCTGCTCTAGAGAAACAGGATTAAATACATACATACACATGGGGATTTAGTCACTAGAACATATGTATCTATGCAAAGTGGCTTATTAGGCTCAAAGGGTCAGCGGTAAGAGAGTCAGGGGTGGCCACTTCCCTGCTGGGGACATGGGGAACCCAGCAGATGCTCAGCCTAAGAAGCCTGAACCTTCAGAACAAGAGGGATCAGGGATGTGGCCCCTGGCTGAGACCAAAGGCCTGGAAGCTCCCTGAGGAGCTAGTGTGAGAAGCTGGACCCGACGGCCACAGGCGATGGCAGGAGCATGGACGTGCCCACTCTGACGGAGCACAGCTTTCCAAACATGGGCTGACTCTCCCTACTCTCCCCATCATGCCACCCAGGCTGCGGCCCTATGGATGGCAGCACCCGCATTCAGAGAGGGTCTTTCCCCCTCCGTTTGGTGGCCTGCGTGCCAGTCACCCCTGAAAACACCCACAGACACACCCAGAAGGGTGCTTCACTAACCGGCAAGGCATTCCATAATCCAGCCGTATTGACTTCGCCATAAACAATCACATCTGGAATCCGGTTTAAGTTTCAGACGGGAGCGTTCAGTCATTCCGCTGAAGTGTGATACCACGTTACAGATGTGGAAACTGAGGCTCATTAAAGCTCAGTTCCTTACCTGTAGCAGGTTCTCAGGCTTTTTACAACGGATGCACAGAACTATAAGAGGTCTCCTGAAATCTACCCTTCAGGAAAGAAATTGCAGAAGGCTTAGGGAGGAAATGTTTTCTTTTTTTCTTTCGAATTCCACAGCATCTTACACATAAATTACCCAATGGACTCATGGATAGAAAATTCTATATGGTTAGATAAATGTGAGAAAAGTGGGCAGGCACTGGAGCAGGAAAGATGGAGAAGGAAAGAATATGAATAGAGAAAAATAAGACAAATTATCAAAGAAACACCTGGGAACAAAGAAGGCTCGTGAGACATCTCCCAGGTGACTCAGACCGCAGGATTCAGTTCACTGCCACGCGTGAGAGTGTAACCTCCCTCTGTTTACATCTTCACGTCCTTCTGAAAGTCATGGGGCCTTTTATCCCATCTCTCATCCTGTCTGCATTAACAGAGCGGGCGCCCAAGAGACTCTGCTGCATTTAGGGGAGGCAGGTAGCTCAGCCCCAGGGGTCCCACAGAAGAGGAAGGACTCCGACCCTGCCTGGGTGGGGGTGGGGTGCCCAGGAAAGTCCGCCTCAGGGACGAGGCAGGCCTGGAGGTCAGAGTGGAATGGGAGACATTCTGCTAAAAGCCAGCGGTGAGCCGAGGGTGCCAAGGACCCTGCACAGGCCCCGGGTCAGGGATCCTGGGGACCGACAGGCAGTTCTCCATTGTTCCGTGGAAAGTCCGCCACGGGTGTCCCTTCTCTTCCCCCACAGCTTGTCTGAGCAGGAAGCAGGACAGCCCTGCTCCTGCAGGAAGCCACACGCCGGCTGCCTACCTTCCCTGGGCTGTCCGCTGCCCTGCTCCTGGCCAACACAGGCTCTGCGGCCCTCACGACCCACTGTGCCCGTCCTCACCAAACGGCTCCGCTTCCTCTCCAGCAGCCCCACCTCCCGGCCCCCTAAGAGTGGGGTCCTGTGATCCCAGGACAGGGGCCAGAACCCGGCCTTGAGGGGCACACCGGCCGGGAGGCCTGGACGAGGACCTGCACAGCAGTGTCATCCCTCTGGAGCAGCCCTGGCTCCCTGAGCCTTGCGGGCCCGGCAGCCCCGGCGGTCGACCTGACAGTGTGGGAAACCCCGCAGATCGTCTCCCAGCACCTGTTCGAGGGTCCAGCTTCCTGTGCACGCAGCTCATGAGCCTCAAGCAAGTGGCAGCCCTGGCCCCATGCCCGGCCCCCACGCTCATGCCCACCGCCACCGTGTGCACCTGACGGCAAAGGGGCGGGCAGGAGCCTGCACGCCCAGAGCTGGAGGAGACACCTGAAGCTGGACAGGCTTCTGTCTGGGCGCCAGCACTGCTGAATAATGAATTCCGATTCCATGCGCATCGCAGGCTGACAGCTGGGGCACCGCACACACACGCACGCACGCGCACACACACACAGTTCCACACACGCGGGCTGACTCCCCGGAGGGCGGGGCTCGCGGGGCTGTGAGACTGAGTCGCTGCAGAAGCAGCTCGCTCGCTGCCCTGGTCTCTGTGGGCAGCAGCGGGAGAGGAGGCAGCGTGTGAGCCGCGCTCCAGCAGACGCTCCTTCCCAGCTGCTCCGCCTGGCAGTGCCCGGGCTGTCTGTACCAGCATGGCCCTGCTTGTCCACCTCAAGACTGTCTCGGAACTGAGGGGCAAGGCCGACCGGGTGGCCAAAGTGACTTTCCGAGGTAAGGAAGCCCCTTCTCAGAGGGACCCCGGCCGGCCCGGCCTGTGCCCTGGGAGAGGACAGGACGAGATGGCCAGGCGCGGTATGGCCAAGTTCTAGCACAGCCTGGAGCTGCGACGCTCTTCATGGCCAACCGCCTGCCCTGGCGTTCTGAAAACCAGGCCCCTGCGTTTCCTTGTCTGTCTCTCCTTGTCTGTGCCAATGTGCCAGTGCCCAGCAGGGTGCAGAGCCTCCGACTCAGGAGAAGCAAGGGCCCCAGATGGGTGAGGGAGCCCCGGCCTGAGGCTCTGTCTTGCAGGGCCTTCCCGGACCTTCGCCCCTCCCCCCTCCTCCCACAGGTTGGTTTTCTT
Source organism: Thryonomys swinderianus (assembly GCA_004025085.1). Lineage (NCBI taxonomy): Eukaryota > Metazoa > Chordata > Mammalia > Rodentia > Thryonomyidae > Thryonomys > Thryonomys swinderianus. The sequence goes on from PVIC010036468.1 coordinate 7,010, forward strand.
GGGCAAAAACTGGGGGTGGGGTCTGCGCCCACAAGCCCCAGGGTAGCTGGTAGAAACCGAGGCAGCTGGTGCCTCTCTGGGCCTCGGTCGGTCGGGCTCACTGAGGATTCTGCAAGGTAGACTGAGTTCCTGGCTGGGCCCCTGGGAACCTTGGCCTGCCCCCGTTACCAGTCTTCCTCTCCTCTTCCTTACACACTGACTGAGTCCTTAGCGCTGTGCTTAGTACTGTGCTCCTTAGTACTGACCAGACAGGCCTGGGAAGGTAAAATCCCTGGAGAGCCACATCCTGTGGGCAGGAGTACCTCGGCCTGCAAGCCGGCCACGGCGAGGTGCAGGCAGGCTGGTGACCGCCGCAGCAGAAGCAGCAGCCGGAGCGGGCAGGGCGCTGGCGAGGGGAGCCCTTCCGGGAAGAGACAGTACTCATACGAGGTCCCGGGGACAGGAGGAGGGAGCGAGGGGAGAGGCGGTGACTGAGAAGATAGAGGGGGCAGCGCGCCCAAGGGCGGATGAGGAGCAGGACACAGCCACGGCGAGCAGAGGCCATGGGCCGGCTGTGCTGAGGAGACGTGGAGGGGCCTCCCCGGAGTCTCGGGGAGCCCTTGAGGACTGCAGGGCCGGCTCCCTCCTGGTTTCACCCACCCACCTTGGCCTCCGCCTAGAGAGAGCCCAACCCCTGGGCCGGGCGTCTCTGCAGCCTTTAACCAAAGACCAGGGCCCCGGATGCGGCCTCTCCCCAGAGAGGCTCTGAGCATGGGAAAGAGGGGGCGGGGCAGACGAGCCAACTGCCCCTGGGCCCAGGCTGGATAGTGTGTTCTGCAGGAAAAGGTGAGGCTCGGGCCCTGCCCCAAGTCCTCCAGCAGAAGTCCGGGCACCCGTGTCACCCTCACAGCTCTCTCTGTCCAACTGCAGCCTGTGGGTCACAGGGCCAGGTATGGTGGGGGATGGGAGGGGTGGGCGAGGCCCCTGGAGCTGCCCAGCCCACCCCCAGCTGCCTTCTCCGTGGTGCCCTGCCTCTCTGTGGTGCCACCTGCTGGATCATGCTGGCTTTAGAAAAAAAAAAAACTGCATCGTTTTCATCTATGGCCCTGTGTTCCACACACTGCGCCAGGCTCGGCTGCCTGGGTCCAGAGTGCCGCGCTCTGCCGCTGTGACAGGACCGTCCAGGCCGCTCGGGGTCAGTCCCATCTGCAGGTGTGGCACCCAGGTATAGACAGCACGCCCCTCGCAGAGAGTGGTGGCCCAGCTTGCAAGACTTCATCCTGGCCGCTCAGTCTGGCAGGCTCTTTCATCTCCTCTGCGCGTGGCCAGGAGTGAGCACCAGGTCCCCGGAACCCCCTTTGCCTTTGAGCAGTGAGGCTGACTGGCCTCAAGTGACCAGCCTGCCGTGGCGCCCTCTGGGTGGGGAGGGAGAGCCACAGCTAGGCTCGGGATGTTCTGCGAGCTACCGGCGAGACTCCTGGGGTGACCGGCAGGAATACAGGCAGAGAACAGCAGAAAGCGTCCTACATCATAAGCAGGGAGGCCTCAGCCATTTGCCTCTCCATCCAGCATTTGGCAACCACAGGCCCCCAAAAGACCAACACCGATAGTCGGAGGGACTCGTCACTCTAGAAAGTCATGTGACACAACTGATGTGCAGGGCCACTGGGGCCGCAAGTGACCTCAGAAAGAGCTACGACAGGGAACCGTCAGGGCAAATGCTCCTCCTTGATGGAAGCCCTGTGCCTCGGGTGAGAGACAGGCCTGGGACCCTGAGGGTGGAGGGGTCCCTGCCCTGAGGGGACAGAGTCCCAGTGGACTGGCCAGGAGATACGGAGGCCAGGACTTCCACCCCGCCCCTCAGGCCTCAGGACCCTGGTTTCCCAACGAAAAACTAGAGCCCACAGCCTGCATGTCACTCAGCGGCCTGCAGGAAGGGCCGGGCAGCGGTGTGTGGGAGGAGCTGTCTCCATCGCTGAAAGTATTAGCTCAAGATGTGTCTCTTCATAATTGTATAATTGCTGCGTTAACTGTAGAGCCTCAGAACCAGGGGACGCACGTTTCTGTCCAGCTCTTGGTCCCGGCGATCCCCAGGCACGGGGACCTGAGCTGCCAGGCAGCCGAGTGACAGATGAGGACCGGTCCTGTTGTCTCCCTTCCCCCTCCGTCCCCTTCGCCTCCCTCCAGTTCCTAGATCCCCGTTGGACAGAAAGTTCTGGGGAGGAGCTCACGGTCGGGCGCTGAGCCAGGGCCGTGGTGCCCCGTGGGAGCATTTACAGAGGCGGATGGCGTTTTCGCGTGGGAGACAGTGGCACCGTAGGCCAAGCTGAGCTACACGTAACTCACCCGGCCTGCTCGGGCAGAGGGGACTGCTCCAGAGAGGCCTCCCGGAGGCTCAGCCGCATGTACGCCTCCCCCCTCCCCGGAGACTCACACTACTGTGTTCCCGCTACGCTGAACTTCCAGCCGCTCCGGAGGAAGCCAACCCTTCTATATCACTCACACTCCTCGCCTGGAAGGACGCTCAGCTCACTCTGGGACCTCCTCTAGCTCGGGCCGGCCACAGGCGCCTCCCCCAGGAACCCTTTCCCTTCTCGCGCAGCGCTTTGCCCACCCCTGCAGGAACCAGCCACGTTTCTGTGGGCTGTGCACACTCCCTGCAGAGCGCGCCGGGACAGCGGGTCTCTGCCGAGCCCTAGGCGAGGCACGGGGCAGCCATCAGGAGGAAGAAGCAGCAGCTTCTGTCTGAGACCTTCACTCTCAAACGGGCTTAAACCCCCCACTCTGGCTCAGCTCCCCAGCTATTAGCTCAACCCCCAACTCTGTATCCAACGCAAATGTAGGAGCTGACAGAGGCACCAGGAGTCACAGACCAAGAATCCTGACTCATCTTCCCTCTAGCGACTCCCTCCGCTCAGAGAAACTTCCAGGGCTGACTTCATCCCTTAGTGAATGTCGGGGGTCCGGCTGGGGCCCACAGGTGAGAAGCAAAGGGGGCCGCGCGTGGACCACCCCTTCCCTGGGTCTGTTCTGTCTGAGCCCGGCTGTAACGGCACAGCGCGCCGAGCGCAGGCTGAGCCAGGATCTCAGGGTCTGAGAGGGGAGAAAAAACACTCGGGAAGCGAAGTGCAGGTCACGGGAGGGCTCGGCGGTGGGGTGAGTGGAGGATGCTCGGGACGGGCAGAGATCACGGGCAGCAGTGAGACAGGAGAGGTGCTGGGGGGAGACGCGCTGAAGCGGGGCCTTGCGTGACGCCCCTGACTGCACGGGTGGGAAGGCGCCAGCAGAGCTGAGGAAGGGCCGGTGGGAAGGCAGAGGCATTCTGGGTGCCAGGGGCAGCAGAGGGGATCCCGGCGCAGAACAGTGTCTGCACCCGAGCTGTGGACGCGGGGAGGCAGCTAGTGGGAGAAAGGCTGTTCGGCAGCAGCGTGACCCCAGCCGGCACCCGTCCTGCGGGGCTGGGACCCGGCCTGGGCACTGGGCATGGTAACAGGGACCGGCTCAGACTCCTACTTAGAGTTATTTTCCCCAGGGAGCTGGGTAGCGCTCCTCTTGACAGATACAACCTCCGTCTGGAAACCTCCCTGCCGGCCCTCACACAGGAGGCAGCGTTTCGTGGGCCTCTGGCCCCTGGAAGTGCTTCAGGATGCCCGAGCCTAACAGAGGACTCTCGTCCACCCGAGCCCCTGACATCAGTGAGCTGTTTGTCGCCAAAGAGCAAAGTCCCGACGTACACGACTTAAGGAAGGGAGGGTTCGCTTCCGCTGGTGTTTCCAGCAGTTTCGGTCCGCCAGGGCTCCACGGCAGAAACCCCGGATGACCAGTGCGGCAGAGCCACGTCCTCAGCTCACGGAGGCCGGGAAGCAGGGCAGGGACAGCCCCGGAGAGGAGGGTCAGGGAGCACGCACTGCACCCATGTCAGCCTCCACCTCCTGCCCGACACCCCGCCAGTGCGCTTCCCCGGCCCCTGAGCAGCCCCAAGCTGAGCTGATGCAGCCAGCGGCCACACAAGCACCCTGGAGGAAGCGTGTGGCTTTGTCCCTCTGAAGGCAACGGGAAGTGGGGCCCCCAAGGCAGCCTCTGCAGCCCGGCCTGGCTCTGGGACCCTGTGGGCCAGCTCTGTGCTTTCATGTTGACCAAGGGGTGCACATTCACCTGGGCCCTCACTCTCTGCACCCTGGAATTCTCCAGCCAAAGCCCCAGGTGAAGGAGTCGCTCCTCCTCCCAGCCAGACAGGCCCAGGTGACAGCAGCCGGAGCACCCAGGAAGTGCCCAGTTTCCCTGTTTTGACCACAGGACTGTGATGCCACGCTATGGAAGTGGCTGGAAGACTGACTTCTGCTCCAGCGGCCCTCAGGAGAATGGTGCCCAAAATGAGCAGAGAAAGCTCAAAACCAGTTTCCCAGAATGGGGCGGGGCATGGTTCTCTCGTCTGTCTGTACCTGACATCCTAACGTCTCCTTCCCACACCCATCCATGGCGCTGAAACTCTTCTTTTTCCTTTAATAATACAAGCTTTGCCCGGTGTGGGGGTGCCGTGGTCCCCTACGATCCCAGCATGAGGAGGATGAGGCAGGAGGGTCACTGTGGATTTGAGGCCAGCCTGGACTATATAGCAAGATCCTGTCTCAAAACACCAAAATAATGAAATTAAATTTAAAAATAAGAAGCTTTACATATATAAAAGAGAACAGAGAATAATCCCATCCAATTTCAGCAATCAGTGACTCATGGCTAGTCTTGTTTAATTTGTCCCCTCTTTTATTTCTCTACCCTCAGCTATTTTGAAAGAAAGAAAGAAAAATATATATATATATCATATCATCTATAAATATTCACTGTATAGCTAGAAGGGTTTTTAAAACCCCTTATATTTCATGACTCCTAAAATTTAATAATTCCTTAATGCTGTCAAAATTCAGAGATCAATTGCCTAATCACCTCTTTGATGTATGGAACCGTATCCCAACTTCGCTTTACTGTGATCCGCAGATCCTATGCTCAGTACTTTGTCCGCTCGCTCTTTCCTTCACCCAGTAACAAACGTCTGTGAGGCCAGCCATGGCCAGGCACTGTTCTAGGCCCGGGGAACAGCAGGAAATGAGGCAGGTCCCTGCCCTGAAGAGAAGGCAGCCCTGCACAGAGCCTGTAAGTGTATGGAGGACGATGGGCAGAGAGAGCCAGTACCAGGGCAGAGTGTGGCACGAAAACCAGGAGGCTACCCTGAAAGGGGTCACGGCAGAAGAGCCGCCAGGTGCAGCTCAGCACCAGCCACCTGCAGCTGAGAAGGCAGCCGGCAGTGCCCGGGCCGGCGAGGGCTTTGCACGGACCAGGGAGACCAGCTTCTACTCCAGCTGGCCTCAAGGAATGGCGGCATTTGTCAGGGACAGCCCACGAAAGGTCCCACTCCGAGGAGAGGGCTCAGAGGGGAGCAGACGTCGTGGTGTGGAGCTGAGTCCGGCTCCGAGCGGCCCTTGCAGAGGCTGGAGAGCAGGGACAGCAGGACCCACCACACCGGGAGCGGGACTGCGCTGTGTCGCTGAGCGCGTCGCCGTCAGTGCTGCGGCCGATGATTCCACCCGGTGGAACTGGCCAGGACAGGCAGAACAAGCAAACACAACTTGTATTTAAAGTAAAGGAAGAAAAGAGAGAAGGTGAAGAAAAGCAGAGAAAGGACGACAAGAAAAGAGAAGAACAAGAAGAGATGGCCTTGGAGCAGGACAGACCCTGCAAACAGGACAGCCGGACCGTAAGGCAGCAGGGGCAGGCAGCAAAACCAAAGGCCCTGTCTCCTCCCGTCCTCTCAGATCGGGTCTGTTGCAAGTTGCCCCGCCCACCTGGCTGAGTGACAGATCACATCCTGCCCCTCAGCCACGGGTCTGGCTCAACTTGCATCCTGCATGCGGAGTGCAGCCAGCCTCTCTGCGCCCCAAGCCTGGCGTCAAACAGCTCAGGTGAAGGCTCAGCAGAGAAGCGGGCTGCGGAGACCTGGTTGGAAGAGCAGCCTGGTGTCAGGACTGCAGGAGGCGAGCAGGGAGAAGCAGAGCGGTGTGCAGCTCAGGCTGTGGGAAGGGGCTCTGTCGTTCAGAGAGGCTCACTGCGGGCTGCTGTGGATCCGGAGACTGGGGAGATAGGGTCTTAGCTGATCACCCCGGGGCCCTCCCCACTGGTACCCTGAGTTCTGGAGCCATGGAGAGGTTGGTCTGAAAAACGCCCAGAACCATCACCGCCCAGGTGGGCTGGCTCCTCGGCCACTTGGGCGGAGCCTGGCACAGAACAGCTCTCCAACACAAGCGCTAGAACACGCGCTGCCCGCGGTACGCTGGGAGCAGCTGGTCAGGCTGCACCAGGCTCCTGTGAGGCCCCAGACACGGGGCAGTGAGCAGGCTGCCAAGTGCCAACTCCAGAATGCTCTCCGGAGACGGAGTGTCACGTCACACCTCCAAACCAGGGCTGCCTGTGGGACCCGCCTTAGACACTGGCTTAACCACCCTCTTTAAATTTCATTATAAGGCAGAAGAGTTTGTCTGTTTAGGTAGAGATCAGTGTTCCCTTACTGGCTTTTTAAAAAGTAATAATTTAAAGATAAAATCAGCAGTGCAGTTTAAACATTTTTATCCTACTTGGGGTGTAAAAAGTCACCCTCAGTCATGCCTCGCACAGAACAGGCACCCTGCACAGCCTGCAGATCTCAATGACCCACAAGCTCTTGCCGTCACAGTCCTGGGGGAACCCGGGCAGCCCTATCCCAGGTGACAAGGGCCGCTCTACTCCATCTCCAAAGGGTGGGAACCAGGGCTATTTTGTGGCTTGTTTTGTGGCAAAGTCAGAGGAGGAGCTCATGAGAGGGAATCACAAGCAAGCAGACAAGAAAATGGTCAAGGGGATGAAGACTGGGCACCTCTGTCCCCTGCCTTCACCTGGGTGGCACTGCTAGGGAGGACACTACGTGAGGGACCAGAAGATGGTAACTGAACAAGTCTCGCTACCTTTCAAAAGTCATGCAGACACGTTCTCCAACAGTAGGGGAATTCAATGAGATCTAAGTGCTCTCATTTCCTCCCTCTTCTGGATGGAGAACTGGGGCAGAGAGAGGTTAAATAACATCTTCAAGGACGCACAGCCCAGGAGCCACAACCTCTACACTGTATCCTGATCCTGAGGGACAGGATGCAGAAACAGCCACTTGCTGGTCATTACAGGGGTCCCAGGATGCACCTGGTCCTGGATGATTATTCCCAGATGACAGCTGGTGAGTCTGAGACCCCTGTGGGCTGGGCACCCTGCTCCAGGGCACAGCTCCTGGCTGGGCCTGGCTCTTTTCCTGCCCATGGGGACCCTGAACCCTGCTCCTTGCTGCTCTGGTGGCACCTAGCCTTTACCCGAAGCAGGCTCATCTGATAAGGAAGAACAAGAACCCAGGACCCGGCCACCAGAGTCACAGTGGAGGGACAGAGGCCACGCGGCCTTGCAGAGCGCGGGACGGTCCATCCGGGTCATGCACACAAAGAGCTTTTGCTGGTTTTAAATAAGACAAGAAAACAACAGTGACAGCTCACGTAGGGTCCTAGCGAAGCCAGAGGCTTCTGGAATTTGTCCTCAGACCTTGTCCCCCTGCCCAGCCCTGTGGATGTCCACCTCAGCTGCCTCCCTCCTAAGGCCACTCCCTGAGAAGACTTCCTTCCTTTCTCCTTCCTCCTTTGGGGTTCACCGTCGGGGGCCCGCACCAGGGCCCTACGCTGTGCCCGCGCTTGTGAACATTTGCACGGACTGCTCTCCCTGGCCCTCTGGTATCCAGCTCCGCGCCTACATCTCTGCCCAATCTGCCCTGAGTGTTCTCACTTTGTTTTACGTGCCTCAGCCAAGTCCTGCCTCACATAAGTGGCTTTTCCGTGTCTCACACCCGCTTTGGGGCTGTAACGAGCTCTTAAAGGCAACACCCTGACCACAGCGATCCCTCTGCAGCGCCCTTCCTGGGGGCCGGTCCCCAGGGCTGGCTCAGACCTGGCGGGGACAGGCCACGGTCCCTCTCTGGAGAGAGCTGTGCGGGTGGAGTATCTGCACTCCGAATCCCGTTACCCGGTGTAAGAAGCAAGTCCTGCGCCCACCTGCTTCTAAGGGACCAGCTGCCTCGGGGATGGTTTTAAAAGGCAGGTGACATGAAATTACTCCAGTTAAGCTTTGGGTTCCTGGGGACAGGCTCATCCGGTGTCATGGCATTTATTGTCCTTAAGCATGGATCAGTACCGAACCCACCACTTACTGGACCGGGGAGGGGTTTATTCAAACAAAGCCGCTCAGCTGTCCCGGGAGCAGCCGCCCCAAAGGGGAGAATCCTGTTCAGCTTTCCCTCTGATCTCCCTGGTCCACGAAAGTCTCCCCGAGCAAGGCTGGCTTCTTTCAAGGCTTTCTCTCAGTCTCCCCCGTGACGTGTGAGGGTGATTAGATATTGGGATTTTTAATGGTTTCGTCTGAAAGCCATTTAAAACGAAACTGAAACATCAATAGGACTGGGTGGATATTAAGTGGAAATGAACCTCAAACAAGATGGAGTTGTAATCCCTGCCGGAGGCCCTGGCTCGTTTCCAGGTGAGATGGGGCCACTGGATGGCCCTGCCTGCTTGTCCGTGCGCTCCGAGGAAGTGGTTCTTCAAAGGTGCTTAAGGGTTGTTTGTTCTTTTAACAAGTTGCTCTTGCCATTGCTTCTGTGTGGCTGAATTGTTTCTGCAAATACACACGCACGCGCGCACGTGCACACACGCATGCACACACGTTAGGGGCAAATTTAAACTCATCCTGTTTGAGATGCATCCTCATGTCGGCAGCCCCAGGGCCTAGTCAGCGAGGTTTTAGCACATTTCCAAGCAGAGCCCTGACGTGCAGATTCTGCACAATCACAGGCGGCCCCAGCCGCCTTGCAGAACACCGTGCTGGTGTCGAGTGGGGTACAAGATATTAAGAGGAAATGAACTTGAAACAAGATTACCCTTAGTAATCCCCACTGGTAATGTGGACCAGATGTTGTGTGGTAGATTTCACTTTCTCCCTAACTGGGTATAAGAGATATGCTCCCCCGCCCCGAGCTTCCTTCATATTTGAACCTGTCACTACCTTAGAGCACCCAGTTCTCCTCCTCTCCCCTGCAGGGTTTCCCAGTTTTTCACTCCTACAAAGCCTCAAACCCAGCCATATCTGAGCTGCACTAACACCATGGATGAAAATCCTTCGATTAGTCAGTGCAGCTGGTCCTCTGGCCACGCACCACCACCCTTACCTGATTCTCAGTGTGGGCTGCGTGTGCCACCTACGAACAACTTAAAGCCCAGGCACAGTCTCTCAGGGTTCTTTGTCCTCCACCAGCGGCCTTGGGTACGTTGTTGAGATCGTTTTTGATTTGTTGCGGTTTCTATTTTGTTTACTCCTTGGCTAGTGCTAAAAATTCTTCCCCACCTTGGCTACTCATATCCTGTGTATATAGCTTCTGCTTTATAGCTCCTTCATTATCTCAGATTCATTTTTCCCTCACGGTGTCTCTAGGCAGGCATGCTTTCACTCTCCCTCTCTCTCTCTCTCTCCTCTGTCTGTCTCTTCCTCTCTTTGGGTAGATGCAAGGCTAGCCAGTAGGATTTAAACATCAAAGCCCTCCTGGTTAGAGGGCCAGCTCTGTACTAAAGTCAGACCCAGTTCCTGGGTCATAAAAGCCACTTGAGCCCTGAACATCTTGATTATCAGACGGGACTGCAGAGACCAGAGGTGCAGGGAGGTTCCTGAGGACCAAGTTTTGCTGACCACAGTGAGGGAAGGTCAGAAGGGCTCATCTCTAACCCTGCTCTGCCTGGTGCTGTCAAGCCAGTGTCCTGGATCTCCTGTTAGGAGGAGGGCGCAACGTGCTCCCTCAAGCCAAGTCCTCCCTGTACCCCAGCCCTGTCTATCAGTGAAAACCCGCGCTAACCCCCACTGGGACTGGGTTTAGTCTGGAGTAATGGGCCTTCAACGAAATAGACCACTGGTTTAGGTGGGAATTTAAAAGTATTTTTCTTCCAATTATAAAAATACAGCATGATAATTTAAAAGAAAATTCACGTGTAATAGAAGTAAAAATCTGAAGTATGCTGCTTGCTGAAGCTTCTGGCTTCTTCTCCCGAAAGATGATCACCTTGAATGGTTGGTGACCCTCGTTTATGCATGTAACTGGGCTTCGGGTTTCTAAAAAATCAACAGGATTCTGCCCTACATTCTGCCTTAACCTTTGTGAAGAATTGAGAGGGGACAATAAATTTCAATGATTTTTAACTTGTTCTATCTCTGGTTTTCTCCTTATAGATAGTACAACCTCTTCTCATGTGATTCCACCCTACCCTTAAAACAATTTCCTCCTTTCTCCATACCATTTCTGTATTTCGTGCGAACTTGTTATTTTGCAGTATGTACTGTATGGTGGTGAACTGGGCCCTGCTCGGGTCCCCTGACTTCCCTTCTCGGGCCCTGAGGGGAAGGTCCTGTGCATTTTGTCCACACATTCATCCCAGGCTCTCTATTACCTATGCCAGGGAGGAACTGAGGGGGCGGCTTGGAAGCAGGGTAAGAGCCGCGCGGGAGCCTTCTCTGCGGAAGTGCACAGAAATGGGCGGGGAGGCGGGGTGGAGGCGAGGGAGGCAGTAGGGATGAGGGGTTGTCTGACTGTGGCCCGGGCTTTGTTTGGTAGGAGCTCCCAGGCCTGGCCACAGAAAGGTCCGCCATTAGTCGGCAGGGAGCACGCCACCTTCTGGCCCGGCTTCTGCCAGAGCCAGCAGAGCGAGGGACGCAGGAGACCCGGAAATCCTCCCGGGACATGGAGAGAGGAGGAGCAGCACGCCCTGGGCTCCGTCCCACGCAAACCAACCTCCGTCCAGGCTGAGCCTGTCCATTTCTAAAGTGGAGCTAATGGCCTTGGACCTGCCCACCGCCGGGGCACTGAGAGGGTCAGAAGAGAGGGTACGTGGGGATGCGTCTCATCCTGGAGAGGGTCCATGGTGCTTGCTGAGTGTTTCCTTAAGCAGTTCCCACGCTGAGGTCTGACTCTGGGGTCTCCTCTGTCACCCACACAGGGCAGTCCTTCTACTCCCGGGTCCTGGAGAACTGCGAGGACGTGGCTGACTTTGATGAGGTAGGATGCCCCATGCTTTCGGGCCTCTCCTGCCCACTGACCCTGGGGAAATGCGCACCCTTCCCTACCCTCTGGGAGGCTCAGGCCTTGAGTGTCCTAGGTCACGGACCAAGCCCAACTCTCGTCTGCCACCCAATCTGGGCCTGTTTGTTCCCACTGGAGAAAAGCCCCCCGGGGAGGAGGCTGAGCACGAGCAATTAGCCCAGGGTGAACATGCAGTCATGCCTTTGTTAGTGGTACACTGAGTGGGGGCCACTCTTACTTTTATGTGCATGTATGTTCTGTTAGCCTCGCTCTTTCCCCCCATACTGCATAACCATTCTAATATATATAATGTGTGTCCTTTGGTTTCTTTTGTATTCTTACAAGATGTGTACTGTGGTCTCCTAACCATATGCTTGCTTGCTTAAATGACCATCTAAGAAATGTGTCCC
>PVIC010036469.1:0-18575 GCA_004025085.1 Thryonomys swinderianus
GAAGAAGAAGAAGAAGAAGAAGAAGAAGAAGAAGAAGAAGAAGAAGAAGAAGAAGAGGAAGAGGAAGAAGAAGAAAAAGAAGAAGAAGAAGGAGAAGGAGAAGAAAAGAAAATGGATTAGGATATAGTGGTGGGTGCCTGTAATCCCATCACTTGGGAGACTGAGGCAGGAGGATCATGACATCAGGCTGCCTTCCTTTACCTGGTGACATCCTGTCTAAAAAAGAGCTACCTACTGGATTGGTATGAGTTGAATTAGACTTGCCCCAAATATCTAAGTTGAGTTCTAACCATTAGTTTGTGACTGTATTTGCTGTTGGTATCTTTAAGAGGAAAAATCAGGGCACAGTCACACCAAGAGGCAAGACCTTATGAAGACAGGCAAAGGACAGCCAACAGCAAGCCAATGATAGAGACTTAAGAATAGAACAATCTACTTGGCACTTTCTAGTCTTCTGGAGGATGAGAAAATAAACTTCTCTCATTCAAATCCCCATCTGTGGATCTTAGTGTTGACAGCTCTAGCAAACTAATGATGTACTTAGGTTAACCATGAACTAGATCCATTTTTGTGAATTAAAAAAATCACATACTGGCAAGGTATTGTGATTCAAGTTAAGATCATCTGGAGGAGAATACTTTCTATATTATAAGACACTGAAATGGGCAGGAGAGTGAAAGACACAGAGTGGGGAAGAGAGAAAAAGGGAGAGGGCAGGGAGAGGGGGAGATGGAGGGGGAGAGGGAAAAGGAGAGAACCCTAATCTAGTGAGACTTTGTGATGTGTTTGAAGTTTATTTCACAAAGACTCAGGTATGAGTACTTAGTGAAGGATGGCTGTGCAAATAATAGTACCTATGGAGCTATGAGTAGTATCAAGTGTGTAGAAGCTTGAACCATATTTGGTATTATAGTCTATGACCAAGAGGAAAGGATTACACTATTAATGCCAAAGTAAAATTATTAAGCAGGGTTTTCTGCTTATAGTCAATGGATTGCTAGAAGGGTAGATGCAACAAACATGTTTGTCAACGTGGTATTCTTTTCCCCTTCTTAAGATAAACATGTCTGGACTTTTTTCACCCTCATTCTTAGTCTAATGATTCAGGGGCACCTGTTTGAAGACTGCTTCTCTAGTGAGTCCGAGATCTTGGGCTTTGAGATGCAGGGCTTTCTGTCTTCTTGACTAGGATGTTTTATTCACAGATTGGCACCTAACCCAGTTTAGAAAGTGACACCCAGGCTCAGCACTTTGGTGTATATCTTGTAGAAGAATAGCTATTGGACTTTTGGACCAGAATTTGTGTTGATATTGAACTGGGCTACTGCCCACCATCTTGTCACCACAGAGATCAAAGTGAAACCACAATGGTAAAAAGCAGAGTGAAAAGATGGGGAGAAACTAGGTCATGGGGACATTTAGAAGTTCCTGGGTTAAATATTCTTTAACGATACTTCCACTGAATTTCTAGTGAAGTTTTTCTTCTGATTAAACCAGGTTGGATTGTTTTTGTCACTTGTGACACAGCCTCTTGTGATTTGGTGGAAATCTCTGTGCTCCTGTTTTACTTCTGTTCTCTCTGGCAAGAAAGTGGCTCTTTGGTGAGCCACTGCAATTATAATCATAACAACAACAATGAAGACTAGCAATTATTGAGCACACCATAATGTGTATGGTGGAGTAGGATGCATTTGTGCCATGTGCTATGCTTCGTGCATATTCCTTTAATTAATCTTCACAAAAAATTTGGAGAGGTCTGTGATCACAACTAGTTTGTATTGAGAGAGACTGAGTGTTTTGCTCATTCACACAGTCCTGAGTTCTGGAGTTGAGAGGTAAAGACAGCCATTGGGAAAAGGAAATAAGCTCTCCAGGAAAAGGCTGGCTGCTCTGTGTTTAAACCACTCTAGGCAATGGCCTCTCACTATCATTTAGAGGCTCCACTTCAAAGGTAAGGTCATTTAATCAGCAAAAATGTTCTGCTGGGAGACTGGGTACAAGTACCTATTTCTTTCACCTTGCCATTGATTTTTTTTTTTTCTGAGAGGAAGGTGGTTTCTCCTTGATTTCCCTCTTTGACTGGGCAAATTGACATTGCTCAGCTTGTTAATGGGGGAAAGATTTTCATTATGAGACCAGAGAGGGAAGTAGTTGCTACAGTTTTAAATGCCAGGCAGAAGAATGCTTTTGTCTTGAGATGTGTAGCCCATCTTTATTGTTGTCAGCTCAGTATTTTCCATGAAGTTGGAGCTATTTGTTGCTAATGCCCTGGATTTATTATGAATTTTCAGACTGACTTGGGAAGGCTCTTATTTAGCTTTGCAATTTTTTTCCTTTTTAGGAGAAATTCAGTGGAACTCATTGCTTTCTAAAAATGTCACATATTTACAGCAAATGTAATCTACCACAACATTCCCACGGAGACAAAATCTCTTGTGTCTTTAAATGCCTCAGAAGAGATAAAACAAACTAGTCCTTGTGCACATATACCTACAGGGATGAAGCAGTCATTGAGCTAATTAATTGGCTAATGTTTTTAAAACTTGTTTTACAGACGCAGAAATGATTATTACATTAGTGTTAATGGTATTTTTGTAACCTCGAACTCTGTCCCACATGTGACCAATATGTAAAGGCAAATATTTCACTACAGAGATCAGTGAAGACACAGCAGAAGAAAGTAACTGTATGCACCAATTGTCACTCAGTAAAACTGTCCCTCTCCCCCTCTCAGAGCCTTGTCCTCTCCAGCTAATGGCAGCGTATGGTCTAATGTTTGATGGGGAAAGTAGAAACTATTCAAGTTATACTCTCTAAACTTCTCTCCCTCTACCTCTCTAGATTTACCTTCAGAGACACTCACTGTGCTCTTGCCTCCTGGGTTACAGGAGAAACACTCCTTCTTTCCAAGTACCTTTCTTGCCTTCTGTGTGATGTAGCTCTTTGAAAAGTTCCCTCTACCCTAGTTATCTTTGGTCTTCTCACCTGAGTTCTACAACTTCAACTAGAGACAAACTCAGATTCATTTACTGGATCCTATCTTCTGTTCAATTTATAGCTTAGGTCATTTATTACTCATTGAAAGGCTTCCTGAGAGATGTGCAGATGCATATCCTATTTTTATTATCTCATGATTATTCCTTTACCTCTATATTTGCACACCAACCACAGAATGTTGGTGCCCTTAGTCCATGGGCAGAATATTTTTCTTGTTTTCTCTTGCTTAAGTTAGAAACCCTATATTATAGGTTCTCACAGCCTTCAGCCAACAACCTCATTGTAATTTTTTTTCCTGGTACTGAGGATCAAACTTGGGCCCTTGTGGTTCCAAGACTGGCGCAGTACCACTTGAGCTAAATCCCCAGACCTCATCGTGATATATTATGATAATCTGTGCTCAGATGTTTAACCAATAGTCTAAGTTTGTAGAAGGCGGGAACAGAAGTTTATATAGAGTGAATTGTTCCTTCAGAATTAAATGTAGCTTCTTGAATATAAATATGTGGAAAATACTCTAATAAATTAATAAATATTGATGAACATCAGTGATAGAAGCATTGCTCCAGAATTCCAATATCTACTTATATTAATTTTTCAACACCACACTACCCACTTATTTCTACCTTCAATTTTATTCTTTTCCTTTTTCCTTTCCTCTGTCTCCCCAGTTTTTCTCCCCCTTTGAATATTTATTCCCATTTCACAGTGCCTATTATACACTTTGATCCTCATTTTTACACCTCCAGTTTTTCATATGAGAGAAAAGATTCTATATTTACACGTGTGTCCTATTTATTTCATGTATGGCTGTGTCCTCAAGGTGCATCCATTTAGCTACAAATGTCTTGGTTTTTTTATATTGAATTCTATATTGATACATTTTATATATAACTCACAAGTTTATTGGGTTTTTTTTTGAGACAGAGTCTTGCTTTGTAGTTCAGGCTGGCCCTAAGCTCACTCTGTAGCCCAGGCTGGTCTCAAGCTCACAGCAATCCTCCTCCCTCTGCCTCCCAAGTGAGTGCTGGAATTACAAGCATGAGCCCCACTATGCCCAGCATTGTGGTATGTAGTACCAGGAATCAAGCTCAGGACCTTGCGTTTGCAAGGCAGACACTGGAACCACTGAGCTAAATCCTTGGCCCAAGTTTATCTTTATGAGTGAGTACAACTCTCTTTTATTAAAAAAAAAAACCCATCATATCTTCTTTATTCATTTACCAGTTGATGGGCTTTTGGGCTGTCTCCAAGATTTAGCTATTACAAACTGTGGTGCTATAAACATGGGTGCACAAATGTTACTGTGGTATGATGCTTTTAATTATTTTGGGAGCATACACAGCAGGAAGATAGCAAATAAAATACCAAACAAGACCTCTAATCCTTGTTTTTTGAGGAATCTTCACACTGATTTCCATAGTGGTGGTACCAGTCCACACTCTAGCAGTGAAGAAGGGTTCCTTTCTCTTTACAGCCCCACCAGCACTTGTTATTGGTTGATACCTTGATAGCAGCCATTCTTTTTGAAGTGAGAAGGAGTCTCAGTGTTGTATCTGCATCTCTTGAGTGACTAGTGATTTTAAACATTTTTTATATATTTGCTACTTCTATTCTCATCTGTGAAATTTCTGTTAATTTCAAATGCCTACTTTTGAATTGGGTCTTTACATTGGAGGGTTGACTTTTTAAAGTTCTTTATATATTTTAGATAGTCCTTTGTTTGAGGAACAGCTGGTAAATATTTTTTTCTCAGGTTGTAGGTTGTTTTTTCGCTCTGTTGGTGGTTTTTCTTGCTGTGTAGAAACTTTTTATAAGATGAGATCCCAGGTGTTGATTTTTTGTGCTAGTTCCTGTGCTCTTGAGGACTTTGTTCATAAAGTCTTTCCCTAGGTCTGTGTTTTCAAGAGTTCTATCTAACCTATCTTCCAAAGGTGTAGTATTTGTTTTAATATTTAGGTGTTTAATCCACTTTGATTTCAGCTTAGTGCCTGGTGAAAGATATAGGTTCAGTTTTATTCTTTGGCAGGTTGAAACCCAGTTTTTCCAGCACTATTTATTAAAGAGGCTATTTTCCCTCCACTGAAGGTGTTTGGCTCCTTTGTCAAAGATGAAGTGACTGAGTATATCTGGAGTTGCTTCTGCATCTTTTAGTCTGTTTCACTGATGCTCGGGTTTGTTTCTTTGCCATGTTGCTTTTATCACAGTAGCTTTGTATTGTTTCAAGTTGGGGATTGTGATACCCCCACCTCGCCACATCCTTGTCTAGAATTGCTTTTGCTCTTCTAGATCTCTTCTGGTAGATGAATTTTTGGATTATTTTCTCTAGTTCTGTGAAATATGCTGTTGGAATTTTATCATGATTGCATTGACTCTAATAGTAGTTTTGCGAGTGGGTAAATTTTTATAATATTGGTACTTTCAGCTCTACTTGTCTCTCAAGATGTAAACCTCAGAGTGAACTGTGATCTTTTTTCTTCATCCCTCTTACCTTTCCCTCATTGATCAGTTGCAAAATCCTACTGTTAGTTCCCTTCTTGTAATGCTCACATTCTCTGTTTCCTTTCTGGCTCCTTTACTTGGTTTTTCCCTCTGCTACTCCTGTTGTGGTATCATAAGTGCTCTTGTCTCCATCCTTCTGCCTTTCTCTGCATTCTGCTCCACTTGTTCAGCAGAATACTCAGTGCTCGCTGGACCAGACATTCTTTGGCCTCTTACCTATAGACTGAGTTCCACTTCACTTACTCTTCTTTAGAGAGTCTCTCTGCATCGAACCAGAGTCACAATCTGATATTGTTCTAATTTTTTTTTTTTGAGACAGGGTCTTGCTTTGTAGCTTTGAGATCATGAATAGCTCAGGCAAGCCTTGAACTCAAAAATCCTCCTGCCTCTGCCTCCTGAGTACTGAGATTATAGGTATGAGGCACCACATCGGGCCTAATTTTATTTTTGAATTTTTGCTTCTAAATTTTCTCTCTTTAGTTCTTCTAGTGAGGCATTTTTCTCTTTATGTCTGTCTCCTCCTTTCTTCTAGAACCTTAGCACCCTCCTTGACTGGTTGATACATTAAGAGTAGTCTTTTTTTATTTCTGAATTTTAAGCAGACTCACATATGTTGTTGTCATGGGGCTGCACATGGGAGGGTGAGGCACAGAGTCACACATACACAGCAGACTCTGGGGAGGTTTCTGAAATACTTCTGTTTAATGAATGCAATGTTATATAGCACAAGCAGTAGGAGGGGTTTGTGGTGCCTGTTGGGGATTGGTCTATGGTTGTCAAAGGAGGGGCCCAATGTTGGGGAGGACTGGGCAATCTCCAGCCATGGTTGCTCCCAGGAGTTGTGGTCCAGGCCAAGGGCTGTCTCAGGACGTGGGAGACTGGTGTGCGGTGCAGTTGGCTAGCCAGACCTGGATTTTGCCATCATCTCCGCCCCTCTTTTTAGCCCCAATGGGCTCTGCCAACCATATGACATTTTAATGTGTTTGGTCAGATAGGGTGACCCTAAAATTAGCCCTCAAGTCCATGAATTTAACATGGTCTAGCCCATTGTGAATCCCTCCCAAATGGAGCCCCAGGCATTACTGAGGTAACCACATTGAAGGACTAAGTCCATTTGAGGCTACAGGTTGACAAGGGCAGCACAGGTATCATGGGAGAGAGCTGAAGCTTGTCCAAGGGTGTGCACAGTATTTTGAGCGAGTTGGTGAACAGCAGCAGCAGTGGTGATCTGGTTGTGCAAGGTGACTGAAGCAGTGGCAGCTGCAGAGACTGCGATAACTATGGACACAATGATAGTGATGATGGCCCAGGCCCTCAAACTACATTTTCTGTGTGGGTGAAGCATAGGTTAAACAGGGGTCACTGCCCAATCAGTCTATGTTAAGGAGTGGCACACAAGCCCTGAAAGGCAAAACTGTTGAGCTGGGTGTATAAGACACACAGTATGAGTCACTGCACAAGTAGGAGGTCTCAGACACTCTGGAGAAGGAAACGTTGGCCCCAAGAACAAGGAAGATGGGTCAATGGTGTCGGTCTTTAGGTTGCTAGGGTGGAGGAAGAGTCAGTTGGAGGTGAGGTAGAAAAGCACACAGAGGAAGGAGAGATAGAAATATTCCATGAGACTTGGGGTATATGCCATGATGACTACAGGGTAAATGGAGGAATCATTGCCAAAGGGGCAAGGAAAGGGGAAATTCTGGTTGATAGTGCCTAGAAGAGGGGGGTTGGGAACTAGGGCTCATACTTACGTGACTGCAGCCTGGGAGTTGGCAGTGAACACAGTACACAGGAGGACCACTAGCACTGGCCCTGGTGTGGACTCAAAGGGGTCATGGTATGGCCCAGAGGGGTCAAAGTGCAAGCTTGGTCATAGAGGTCCTTTATACCTCTTCAGGTGGTCTTTTTGGGGCAGCATGGTGCTGGGCAGCATTGACGTTGTTTGGGCCATCCCTGAAGCAAGAGCCTCCTCATTTGGCCAATTGGGTGGTGGTATAGGACTTGACATCTTTTTTTTTTTTTTGGTGGTACCGGGGATTGAACTCAGGCCCTTGTGCTTCCAAGGTAGGTACGGTACCACTTGAGCTAAATCCCTGGCCTTAGGCTTATATCTTTTGTAGGGAGCCACCATTCTTCAGGCTGAGCTGCTCCTAGGAGTCACGGTCCAGGTTTTTGTTGAGGTAGAGAAAGCCAGTGTCCTCCACATGCATCCAGTCATTCTTGTGAAGCAGCTGGTGGTAGACGCCCTGGAGGTAGAAACTGGGCATCTCTCTGGGCATGTCTCACAGGGCGTGCACGTAGAGTACTGGGGTCCTGGCTGGCTGGTCCAAGTACTGCGGCTCCCTGTAGGTGTTGCTTGGGAAGTAGAAGCCCAAGGGGACTTCACTGAACAGTGGCAGCAGCAGCAGCAGCAGGTGCCACAGCCCCACAGTGCTAAATATTGCCTTTGTCATCACCTCTTGCAGCTGGGGATGAGAGGCAGCAGAAACAGCATCCAGGTGGGGCAGTTTAAGGGGTGGAGCGGAAGGAGGGGTCTGGTGATCTGTTGGGGGGCGGGGCCTGTGTGTCCACCAGAGGAGAAGGGGGCAGGTGCCATTTTAGGATTGCGCAGAGGAGTAGAGGATTTTTCCCATACTCGGAGAGGTGAGGTGTGGAACAAAGGTGGAAGGGGCTTCAACATGTTAAAGAAGCAGCTTGCTGAGCCACAGGGAGACAGGAGGCCTGCAGAGCCGCAGGTGGAGACTCATAGTCTGCTACGCCACAGGAAGGAGGGATCCCCCAGGAAGGAGGGGGCACTCATGCTAGAGGCAAAGTGAAGGATTACCTGAGAGCACCACATTTAGGGGCCAGTTGTCACGGGGCTGCACACAGAAGGGTGAGGCAGAGTCACACATGCACACCAGACTCTGGGGAGGTTTTGGAAATGCTTCTGTCTAATGAATGCAGTGTAGGATGTGATGTAGCACAAGCAATGGGAGGGGTTTGCAGTGGCTGTTGGGGTTTGGTCTATGGTTGTCAGAGGAGGGGCCCAACGTTGGGGAGGATCCGGTAGTCTCCGGCCCTGGTGTGTCTGTTAGCTCATTGCTTGCTTCCATCTGAATTTAGTCTACCGAGGGCCAAGGGCTGTCTCAGGACCTAGGAGACTGGTGTGCGATGCAGTTGGCTCAGCCAGACCTGCATTTCACCGTCACACATAATAGAGTATGAGTTAAGACTCTGAAAGTAGACAATCAGTTTAAAATTTTGGTTTTGTTTCTTCCTACTTATATGTCTTGGGGAAGTCATTTTCCTTTCCCCAAACTCATTTTATCCATCTATAACACAGTACCCACATACAAGGTTTTTATGAGGGTTGAATGAAATAAGCAATAAACTTTTAATTGAGTCTGACACATAGTAATTGTTCAATAAATATTGGGTATTATTCTCATTCATTTGGTTCTCACCATTTTCTATATTCATTAGGTAGCTTTTCTGGCTTGCATGTAATTCCTCTGAATGGAGAGAAGTATTTGTAGTTCCAATGATGCTCACTATTCTATAGGTTCAGTAATGAAAGTAGAAAGTAATTTTTATCCCTCAAATGAATTTCTCAACTCTCTGTGAGAAAGTTGCTATTTCTCTATATTGCTTTTTGACCACAATTAAAGTGATTACATTGGCCAAATTAGAATAATTTCTTCTTTACAGACTTAGTTAAAAAATCCTATTCGTGCATGAATGTATATGCATATAGAAAATACGAATGCAGTAATTTCCTATTTTTTAAATTATTATAATGATTATTTTTCTTGGAATAATTTTCTTCACAGGCAGTAATAAAATAGTTCTGAAACATAGTATTCAAAATGTTAAAGGAAGAATTTAGATGTAAAATTTAGTGCTGGTTTGATGATCACCAATTTACCATTCAAGTCTAAGACTCTTATGAAGTTTAAATTGCTTTGCAATGTCTTAGAATCCTCCAGTTACCTTTTAGTGACATATTTAATGAACTTCTCTTATGCTCTAGGAAAAGGTGTTTGGAATGCAAAGTGAAGTGGACAGTTTCTATT
Source organism: Thryonomys swinderianus (assembly GCA_004025085.1). Lineage (NCBI taxonomy): Eukaryota > Metazoa > Chordata > Mammalia > Rodentia > Thryonomyidae > Thryonomys > Thryonomys swinderianus. The sequence goes on from PVIC010036469.1 coordinate 9,552, forward strand.
TCTGAAAGGATCTGTAGTTCGGGGGGCTAGCAAAATATTCAAGTAAAAGTTAAGTGGGAATAACTTTGACTCTAGGGAACATTTGACAATGCTTGGAACTCTTTTGGTTGTAAAATGGATGTGGAGTGGGTAGTTGAATGAGAATAAAAGGGTGAAGAAGGAAAGAGGGTAGGGTGCATTTTTGCTACCCTGTGGTTAGAGGCCAAGAGTGTTGCTGTACTCTACAATCTGTACTAAGCAGTGAGCTTTGTAGTGCAGAGAGTAGACCTTTTATGATTACCACACTCACAAGGGAAATAAATAGGACACACGTGTGAATACAGAGGCATTTTTCTAGTATAAGAAACTGAAACTATAAGTGAAAACTGAAAGGTATGATAGATGTTGTGAGTTGGGATGAAAACATTCAAAGGGAGAATAATATTGGAGGCAGGACTAAAGAGGGAAGGAAAAGAAAGGAAAAGAAAAATTGAAGATACCAAGGAAAAATGGAAATAAAACTCACGTATATAGCAGGAGAGGAGGCCTATGGGAATAGGAAAATAAGAACTAGGATATATCATGTATAGATGCAAATTCTCACTGGTAAATGTGATCATAAATTCCACCTAAATGTACATATAAACTCAATAATTTTTTTAAAAAATGATATGATATAATAAAAAGTTAAGAAAAAAGAGAATTATTCCAGGTTACTGTAGTGGTGAGATTGAGAAACTTTGGACCATATAGGAAAAAGCTTTGGTTTTGTGGGCTGTATTATTCTATAGCAACCACCAAATTCTTTCTTTTTGGCATGTACACAGCCATAGGTAATATGCAAACAAATGTGTGTATCTGTGTTTTAATGTAACTTTATTTAGAAGAACAGAATTGGGCTGGATTTGGCCCTAGGGGATATAGTTTACCAAATTTTGCTTGAGCTGAAATGGAAGATTATAATTATTAATTATAGTTATAATTATAACACTACACATATAGAATAAAATTTTCCAGGTTTATTCAGAGGTCTCAAATAGTGGCACTTAACAAGATCTGAGCTATTACTTATGGTTTACAAGGGACAAAGAATGTAAACAATGCTCTCTCTCTCTCTCACTCTTTCCTTCCTTCCTTAATTCCTTTCTTTCTTTCTTTCTTTCTTTCTTTCTTTCTTTCTTTCTTTCTTTCTTTCTTTCTTTCTTTCTTTCTTTCTCTTTCTTTCTTTCTTTTTCTTTCATTCTTTCTTTTTGTGAGAGTGAAGAATTAGGCAAAAGTATCAATTTGAGGGAGAAAGAATAGCATTAGTAAGAACACACAAGTATAAGATACCTAAGTGTGGGAAGATTACCATATTCCCAGAACCCTCCTATGCCTTTTTTTAAATTTTAATGCCAGCACATTTCATAGACATAGAGCTCAGTATTGCTTGAGTGATGAGAGATTAAGTTTAGGATGTGCCCATTGGCCTGAGCTATGGCTTTATTTTGTAGGTGCTCAAAACTGGGAATGAGACGGTCAGAAAGAAGCTATTACTAAGACTTCTCAACTGATAAAATGTTTGAAGTAAGGGCAGGGAAATGCCACAAGTTTCTGGCTTGAGTGACATGAACTGAATGTAGAGGAGCTAGAGGAGAGGTAGACTTAAAGGGGAAAGTGCTGTCTTCCTTTGTGGAGTTGGACGTATCTGTGTTACCCGAGGATGAGAGCCAAGTGCAGATAGCTCGAGATATAATTGTAGACAGAACATAGGGAACATAGCATAATTAGCATTGCTGAAATCAAATAACATGAAAAGAATAATGATACATATATTTTAAAAAGGATCTTAACAGTAGCTAATATTTAAAGAAGGATACATCTAGGAAAGATTACAGAGTAATAAAGTAACCGGAGAAAGTAGTGTCATGAAAGCCAAGAAAGTAGAAGTCTCCAGATAAGTGGTGTAGTCAGCAGGGTTTAGTTAAAGAGGATAAGTTTAAGACTGAAAGTCCTATTGTATATGGGTGTTGAGAAGTCATGGGTAATTATTTTGTGTTGTTTTCATCAGAGAGACTTGATCACTTTGAAATTCAGAAACAACACAGCCAGTAGAAGACATGCTAAACAAATAAGCAAACTAATCTTAAAATAACATCCTCTGAGTGAATCCCAAACTTTTCTCATTATGTATTCATTAAGTAAAGTACATATAACAAAGCTTGCTAAAATGTTTCATAGTTTTGAGTTGGTTTACATTAAAGTGCATTTCTTTATGGAATATTTCTATAATTTGTGTTTTGCATTTATATTTTCCTTTCTCCTAATTGATGAACTCTATAAAAGTTGACTAATGTCATGAATTTGAGGGGCCCAGCATCTATTTATAATACAATTTAAAAGTCACAGTTGCAGAACTCTAAAACTCTGGGGCTGTATTTTTGTGCTTAACAAGCAGAATGCAAACATCATAGATTTGTAACTGTAAGGCACCAAAGAATATCTAGAACAACGCAAATCTGGTTGAGTTCAATTCAGTTTAAGGTATCCATTGAACACCATGCAATTTTAGCAATGGGATTTTTCCTTTTAAAACATCTTTCCAGCTTATCTTTTTTGTGTATTTATTGCATAAGAAGTTTACAAAAGATAAGGTATGGTTGGTGGGAAAGCATTTATCTACATAAAGCATATGAAGCATACAGTCATAAAAAATGCTATTATCACATACCAGAATTAGTGATATATAGAAACTTATGCCACAGATTTTCAGAAGAGAGAGACCAACATGAATTGGAATCAGCTATTTCTACCTAAATATTTTTGTTTTCTGGAGAGCATTCAAACCAAATTGTTGTAGCAGGTGATCAAACTCTTGTGATAGAGAATCAAGGGGTAATCAAGGCATTAAAATATCATTTGCCCCATGAAGACAGATGATGTTATATTTGTCTTTGTGCCTCCAGAGGCATCCATCATGACTGTCATTTATTAAGTATAGTAGTGTGTGTTGTATTGATTGTGTTTGGTCATTAGATTAGTGAAATTAAGGTAGATTGGGCCACTCAGTATGTACATAGTTGCTAATGAGAAAGAGAATCAAACTCCAAGACAAAGTGATTGTGATAATAGACCTTTGGTGAGAGTTAGAGTGAAAATGGTTTTGCTAGAGAAGACTCAGTGTACAATGCTCTATCAGCATGAATTGGCCATATCCACCAAGCCTTTCTCTATATCATAAGGTACTGATCATGGAAACATGATCTTAAGTAGTGAATGAGACAATCCTGCCTTAAAATGGACAAAGATGTAGACTGTGCTTCTCCTGTGGCAATTTCTTATGAAAAAAATTTAAGGTTAAGAGAAAGCTTATAGGAAAAAAAATACAGTGAAATCTCCAAATTGGTTTTCATCTCCAAGGGTTCATCACACTTTCATGAAAATAGCTTTGAGAGTGACTACTCTCAATTTGTTTCCTAATTTTAGTTTCTGTGGAAAAAAAAACATTTCTGAAAAAAATCTGAAAATCGTGGACTCTGATAACACTGCTCACTGTCAGGTTTCTCTCTAATGAAAAGCTTATCTGTAAAAGCTCTTGGTGTTAATTATTACTTATTGGTTAAAGCATAGGAGAATGTTTTCCTTTTGCAAATTTACACTTACTGTAGGTTGACTTCTGTGACATGAAATTTAAACCACGTGCCATAAATTAGGATTAGAACCCTAACCCTAACCCTAACCCTAGGATTGGCAGAGACAGTGGAACCCACAAATGGGAGGAATTCTTGACTCCTGGGTGGGCAAGGCCTCTAGACTGCTTCATAAACACCATCATCATGCTGCAGAGGCTGGCGCCCCTGTTTTCTTTGATTTCTGTTTATTTGACAGGGAACCTGGGCAGTCTAGTGTTCCAAGCTGCTGTTAATGCCAATGAGTATTATTCAGAAGGTTATAAAATTCAGGTGTTGGTCTATGTGGTTCTAAGAGTCATAGCAAGTTAAGAGTATGGATATTGAGCTGGGGATTTAGCTCAAGTGGTACCATGCCTGCCTTGGAAGCAGAAGGACCCAAGTTTGATCCCTGATACTGCAAAAAAAAAAAAAAAAATATATATATATATAATATATAATATGAAAGAAAGAAAGAAAGAAAGAAAGCAAGAAAGAAAGAAAGAAAGAAAGAAAGAAAGAAAGAAAGAAAGAAAGAAAGAAAGAAAGAAAGATGGATATTTAGGAAGAGATTCAGATCCCCAAGTGCCTTAGGTCAGACTTCTGCAGCAGAATACCACAAACTGGGTAGCTCAAACAACAATTTATTTCTCCTGAATCTGGAAAATGGAAAATCCAAGGTGAAAGTACCAGTAGATCTATTCTGGTGAGCCCACTTCCTGTTCTGCAAACAGCCTATTCATTGTACCCTCCCATGAGAGATAACAGAGATCATTACCCTCATGTTTCTTTGCGTAAGGGTACTAATCCTATTCATGAAGAGCCCACCCTTAAGACCTAGTTACGTCCCAAGGGTTCAGCATTCAGGTACAATCACAGTGGGAATTAAAGCTTCAACATATGAATTGGGGAGGAGGGCACAAATATTCAGTCTTTGGGATGAGGGAAGGATTGTCATGGGTCAGTCATAGAATACTGACTTTCACACTCATCTCAAAAGTTTTGAAAGGAGAACATACATATGACAAACATCCCCAACACGGGACTTTAGTGGGTTTATGGAAGAGAGCACAAGTGGCTGCCACCTAGTGGCTATATGGAACCATAGTTCATGAGCGCCCTCTGGCTTTGTAGATCTAACTCTTCTCCCCCAGAAATGGGCACAGTAGTATTGGGCCTCCTTTCCCTCTCAAGATGGCTCCATAATGAGGGAGTCCAGGACTTTACTGGTTTCTCAAATCAAACTCTGTTGCCTTGACATTGCATCAAAGTAGAAGGTGATGTAGTCAAAGCCTATTTGATTTTAAAGGAAAGTTGGTGTTTTGTGTTTAGGGACCGAACATTTATATGCATTGATTTTTCTGTACATTAATGGGGGAGCTTTCTGAATCTATGGAGTCCTAGCTAATGCACCCTACTCTAAGCTCACTGAAATCTATAATAAAAAATGAGAGAACCTTATTATTTCAAGTATAGGAAAATCATTACGTCTTTGACTTCCAGTGAATCATTGGTGCACATAAAGAAAAATAGATCCTTTATGCATAGGGCATGTGTCCAGGTAATTCTGGTGGAGATTGACATTTCTTACCACACTGTGAATGTTTATGTGGCTGAGGCAAAAGAAGCTGTGGTTCCATTTCTGATCCATTAGCAGTAAGTGTGGTGGGTAAATGTTCCTTAATTGGTCCCAAGGGTATGAACAGCCCTGTGTTTATTGGCTATTAGGAGAAAAGGGACCTGGGAGGCAGATGGGTTGTCAGCCCTCTACCAAGGACTTTTATATCTTTCAAGTGTCATTAAAAGATTTTACTTCAATAAGATAAAAGTATTTCTTTTTGTCTTACTCTAAATTCAATGCCTTGTTTGAAAGTGTTCACAGAAAACATCCCTCATTCTTTATCATTCCCCATTAGGAATGAAGGAGAGGCTTTCTGTATTTAAAGGTAGCAAAAGTACTTTAGATATCAGATGCAGTTGAGGAACTATTGAGTCAAGTAAGGATCACAAAGGTATCCACGTGGTCTCGAGATGGCAGGTGATCCTACAAATGATGCAGAATTAGAGCAGAAGCCACACAGGTATCAGGCTCAGAAGATGTGCTGGGCCAAATGTGGCTTTGTTGGTTTGATGGTCTGACTGGTCTCCATGTCCTGGGAACTGACTTCCTGCCTAGTAGAGAGACAGACTGAGGGAACTTCTGTATCACGTGGTGTCTGGGAAGTGGAGCTAGGAGGGAATCTATCACCCGAGAATCAGGTCTGCAAACTGTGAACATAACCCAAAGCATGGAAGAGAAGGACTAGAGGGATGAGAAGAACCTCAAAGTCTCTAAATATAAAGAAAGACTGGTAAGATATTTTTTTTTGGGGGGGGGAACCTGTTAAATCAGAGAAGTCAACAAAAAGAGGCTTAATAGGAAAATCAAGTGTAGAGATCCAAGAGAGTTCCTGGTCTGGCTCATTTCCATTATCATGTCTTCATCTCTCTAAAAGCTTTCAGCACCTTTAGAATAACCTTCCATGGATCCTTGAAGAGTTAATTTTGTTTTAGAAGAGTGGTGGATAACCTATGGCATGTGTGCCACAGCTGGCTATTTGTTATCATTGAAAGCTCTAAAAGGTTCACCATCCCTGCCCTAGACAAATTTCAGAGCTTGAGGATAGGGTGTGAAGAGAATCTCTGTGCTATTCTTATGGAAATGAAAAGAGCAAAGGAGTTTTATTGTTATCACAGCTCAGATGGATTCATGGTATTGAGAAAAATTAATATGTCAAAGGGAACAATTATGCTCAAATTGCAATGTAGTTTTCTAGTCCACGTTTTAAAATCTGGTTGTGTGTGGGGCCGGAGATTTAGCTCAGTGCTTCCAGCGCCTGCCTTGCAAGCTCAGGGTCCTGAGTTAGATCCTGGTAACCACATACAACAGTGTTGGGCATGGTGAGTCATGCAATCAGTACCACAGCAATGAGTACCACATACCACAGTGCCGGGTGTGGTGGCTCACGCCTGTAATCCCGGCACGTGGGAGGCAGAGACAGGAGTATGGCTGAGTTTGAGGCTCGCCTGGGCTACATAGTGAGCTGAGGGCCAGCCTGAACTACAAAGCGAGACCCTGTCTCAAAAAAAAAAAATCTGGTTGTGTGTGTATAATATGCTCTTAAGCATTATATATTATACACTGTTTAAAATATACATACATATACAAATATTTGTAAAATTTACATTTTAACATTTTAGAAATTTCTCTTTTGATTCAAGTAGATTTTATTCACTCTTGATAACTGTCACTTAGTGCTCCATGCCCCTTATTCCTGCCCTTCTAGTATGTCTATAAATTTTTCATTTTTAGCTTTCAGTATTTCTGCTAAGACTATAATAGATGTTCTTGTAAATTTTAATCCACATTTGTGCTACAGTTTATCAAGGACATACACCTAGAAGTTAAAAGGTCATTGAGTCATAAGCTGGATGTAGTTTTACTTTGCCCACAGTGGCCTAATTGCTCTCCATAGCCTTGTATAAATGTATGCTCCTACAGGCTGTATATGATCCTATTCCCTGCTTCCTTGGTGATTTTTGGGATTTCCAGTAAACCAGACAATGTGGCATATACCAATTTAATATAGTGTAAGAGAGATATGCCCTGTAAAAACATATGCCTAAAATCCTTTCCAACCTCAAATTTCTTGTTCCTATTGAGAATCAAGAGACCTCAAAAGTATATAAATTGTACATTCTCAACTTCATTTCTTATTCTACTAATCCCCTATGAGAAGTCTCTCAGTCAGCTGTCAGCCTGGAAATGGTTTCTTCTATATTAACAGAAACGTACTGCCTTTTCCATTAAAATAGTTTTAGTTCTCCCAGTTCTTGCAAAATTTTATTAACCCAGCTTCAATATCTCACAAGTATAATCTTTTAGAAATGTCAGAATATATGAGAACATCACTGGACTGTACTCTAACCTGGATCAAGTAAAATACAACCTAATCTCTAGGGGTCATAACATGACTGGTATAGTGGAAAATGAAGGTACAAAAACTATTATAAAAGATTGTTTTCATAGAAGAAATATGTTCATTCTTTACCCATATTAAGCTTTCCCTTTCTAGGTTCTTGATAGGTAAATCAGAAATCTCTTGTGTTGCTCTTACATGTGATTAAGGGTGACGATGTTAGTTCAATGACAGCATTTGCTAAGCGTGCACAAAGCTCTGCTTAAGTACCTATATTACACACACACACACACACATGCATGCATGCACACACACACAGATTAATATGATGAGAAGCAGTTTTTCTTACATTTTCTATAATAGTAAAATATTCACTTTGGTTGTTATATGATTTCTAGAAAGAGAAAAATTACAGCTATCTTCAGCTTAGCCCAAAGGTCTAGCTCTATAACAGATTGCCCATAATTAATCAGTTGCAATTTGATGGCTAGAGAAACATACCAAATGCACAGGAAAGTACTAAATTTTTCAGCATAGATACATTGAAATTTTTATACTAAGATTGTTGTCAGTTTTTAAATTTTTTTTTCTGTAACTGGGGAGTAAAATTTGATGTTATGGTGGCCTTTTAGACAATCTGAAGAAGTTTGAAAAGGATAGAAAGTTTGAGGGCATTTAATCATTTGAGTTTAGTAAATTAACTATTCATCTAATTATTAAGCAAGTATATATTAGATAATTCTATGTATCAAATATGGCTCTAAATGTTGGAGATAAAAAGATGATCTGATAGAAAATATCCCTATCTTGGTTCAGATCTAAGGTCTGGTTCCTATCAGGTTCTAAGTTCATGTAGTATTTAAAGACATAAGATTCAGATATATAAATCCAACATAATTTTGAATGGGAGAAAAGCTAAAAGGATTTTCTCTAAAATCAGGAATTAGGTAAGGGATGTCCCCTATCACACTTCTACTCAATACAGTACTGGGAATTTGAGCAAGAGCAATAAGGCAGAAGAAGAAATAAAAGGGATATGAATAGGAAAGAAAAAAGTCAAATTATTATTTTTCACAGATAGCATGATTCTATTCTTAAAGGATATGAAGGACTCTATCACAAGACTTTTAGACCTCATAAGTACATTCAGCACTAATTTTTCTATATACCAATAGTGGATTCAATGAGAAATATCAAGAAAACAATTCTATTCTTTTTTAAAATAATTCCATTCTTTTTTTTTGTTTAATTGAATTCTTTATTGGTACAATTTATATACATCTCAAAATCACATATAACATTGGGAAATTTGTACCAGTATATGCCACAAGTTAATTCTCATTTTTACCCATATCCCTACCCACTCCCCCCTCCTCCCCCCTTTATACATGCTCTTTTATTTTCTTTCTGTATCATATTTATTCCTTCCCCTCATCACA